>DF365381.1:476-22418 GCA_000787875.1 Solanum virginianum
TGTGTAGACAAAATTCAATTATTTTTCCAATTCCAGCTCCGATCCCCACATGAATGTAGAAAAGTGTTAGCATACATTCTTGGATTAGATGATTGAAATGGTACGTAGGAATCATTGGAGGCCATCAATAAATGAACTCTTTTTTATAAAATATAAAAATTTGAGATATATTTTTTTAAAAAAAATTAATAGTTATACTTTAGCCCCAGAACAAGTTTTAGAAGAATTTCAGATTTGGTTTTCAAAAATCGAATATAACAAAACAGATTTTGTCAAAAAATTTACGAAGAAATGCTTTTAAAATTCATGGCCATTGGCCAATCGGGTTTTACGGGGTCATTTAATAGCTGGGTAGAGTTGTGTAGGGATTAATAATGTATAATTATTATAAGAAAAAATATATATTATTTTATGCTGATAAGTATTAATTATGTATGAATTAAATATTTTTTCTTTTATCCTACGTTGATAGTATATGTAATACATAGATTCTCTGATAACTTTTATATATATATATATATATATATATATCAAATAATGTATTAATTTTATATATAAATAATTTATCTCCAAAATTTAATATGCTAACAAACTACTCCTATGTTATTAAAGATAACTAATACTTATCTTATTTCAATACTCCAAAAGGTTGGAGTGAATCCAAGTCATTAGATACTGGTCTTGACAGGTGGTAGAGATTGATGGTTGATTGAATGTTATATTTATTGCAGCCAATTTCAACCCACTTTGAGTAGTGTGTGTGGGGGGTGATTATAAAAAGAATAGGTAGCATGTCGTTTTCGTCTATCTTACTCAACATTTACTCTAAAATTGTTGTCATCTTCGATAATATATTATTGAAATTGAAAAATAATAAATATTTAAAATTGAATTAAGTAAGATCCATAAGTCCACTTGTTTAATTTTTTAAGTAATAAGAGTTTATATTGGTTGAGACTCTTGAGATAGTCAAAATTAATGAATTCTGAGTAAAATAAAATTTATCATCATGATTAAGAGTTAACCGTGTGTTTTAAATATTATAGTATTGAGAATGTTTTTATTTTTTGAGTTTTTGATATGAATTTTTTTAGTAGGAGTACTTTCTCTTATATGACACAAATTTAAAATAATTATACTTTAGTGCATAATACCAAATTAAAAGAAATCAACATTATTTTCATGACAATTTTTTTTGTTTTCCCTTCTACGACGCACCAATAGTGGAATTAATTGGTATTCATAAATTAACATATGTCGAGGTTCTTGGGTGGACTTTTTGTTTGTTATTTTTTTGCTGATAAATAATTGACTTTATATTTATTTTATATTCTATATTCTATAATACAAATAATAAATATTTGATTCGAGAATCAGACTACAGTTTTTACCTCACTAAGAAATTAATTACAAACATTTAAAATTAGATTTATTCTTACCTATACTTGTTTGAAGTTTGCAAGATTCATAATTATTTGGGTGCTTTTTGTACTTGGTGTTGGTGGTCAATATTGACTGACATACTCAAACAATAACATTCCATTTTATTAAGCGGAGGACAAAAAAGAAGACGTACATAAATTTTATTTCTATTTTTATGAGGTCAATAATAATAATAATAATAATAATAATAATAATAATAATAATAATTTGTCTTAAATCTACGTTCAACTATTCAAAAAAGAAAAACAATAATTAAATAAGATGAACAAATGGAAAATCAAATTCAAAAAATTTATGGTGTCTTTAAAAATATTATTTTCTTCAAATATTCAAGTTATGAAATATATTTTCACAAGATAGAATGATTTAATAGAATAATATCTCAAATTTCATTAAACTTTGAATTCACTTAATGAATCCAAACCATACTTGAGTTTTTTAATAAAATAAATAGTAGAAAATTAAGAAAATTCATACTTAATATCTGAAGAAAAATTAAAATATTATAGACAAAAAAATTACTTTAGAAAAGAAAAGTTGCACCTATAGGTTCGAAAGCAGAGGGCATGTGCACTGTGCATATGCCCAAGTGCAGTTCGCACCCCTATCGCACATCAAATACTGTACTGAAGAGATACATTCTTTCATTGTGCATTACATGTGTAGACAAACTGTTTGACAAGATAGTCTTCATAGGTTCCATATCATTGTTACATGTCTCCAATAAGTGCGCAACATATTGCTTTAGATTTCTTTTGCCCTCAAATTGTTGGAGTTTGAAAGGTTAATAATCGGTGGGCATTTTGAGGCTATCAATCGTTGTAGTGTAAAACTTGGCTATAGGAAGACTTGGTGAAGATTTCAAATTTATCTTTTATGGTTCCTTCAATAAACTCCTTCAATTGATCGAGTGGGATTATCTCTTCAAAAGAAATCAACATCTCCTTGATAGACGGTGCTTGCTTCACAGGATTTTCAATCTCTTGAACTTCGAAACTTTTCCCAAGTGCATGGCTAGATTTCCATCTAATAAGTCATCCATCCTATCCATCAACTTGTTGAGCGAGCCTCATAATTTTGCACATGCTTGGTCAATCCTTTAATAATCTTTGCTAAGTTCACGAGTTGTTTCTCTACGGAAGAAGAAAAAATTAGCATTTCTTGCATGATCATTGGATATATTAAAGAGTAATATGCATTTTCACAAAAGTGGATCTTCAAAGGGCTCTCATCATGCAATGTGTGTGTAGATGACTCATTAATTGAACCATGATTTTTAATTACAGTAGAGTTCTTAGATCTCAAGTAGAGTTGGAATCTTTTTGATCTTTTTAGTAACATTACTTCCTCTTTCTGAAGCACTTGCAGAGGACCTTGCTCTTTTTGGGGTTGAAAATCCAAAATCAGCAGTCGATGTGAACGACACTCAAAGTGTTTATTGTCCTAACATGGTGCCCTTGCTCCTTTTAATAGCTCTAGGACTTTCAAAAGTAACACTAAGGATTTCTTCTACTTTAGCGGAGAACATGGAGTCAACATCCTTAGAGAAACTTGATTGGGAGATGATTTTAGTGGAAGCTATTTTGATGGTCTTTGATGCTTGAAAAGTTGAGATGAGAGGTAGAGATTATTCCATTGGGTGTGCTAAAATTTATGGATAGTTTAATTTGTGTTGAGAAAATAATAATCAAGAATGAAAAAATCACAACAATTGTAGTATTTCATTTCAAAATATGAGCCTTATAATCCCTATTGTCATGCCCCAGGAGGGTACCCTAGACATAACTGACACTTGAAAACTATTGCTAAACCCCAAGCGAACCACCTAGTCTCATTACATTCATTCGGTCAACTCATATGTGGAAGATATAAAAAAAAAACCAGGCTATCAGTGGCTATAAGACTATCACAATCACTATCATATAGAGTTCGATGAAAAACAACTCAATAGAAATAAAGATTAGGGAAAATCAATCCTACTATCAACTGTCTATATCTATAAAACCTCTATAGCTATCCTTTAAGAAGGTACCATGATAGGTCATGGCTACCACAGTCTAATAAATAAATCAAAATAGATGAAAGATAAATATGTCCTCCAAAAGCAAAGGAGGACTTACCAAGTCCCTATCTGAAAATCCGTGAACCTCAATGATTAGGCTACTGAAGCCCTCTGTCTACAGAATCTGCATCATAAAATGATGCAACACCAAAGGGGCATTAGTATGTTGAATGTACTATATGTAAAATGGGCTAAAATAAACATCATGCAATAACAATGGCTCATCAATCACTCATCCTCAACTCAGAGTATGAAACAGGTCTCTATCACATCACTATCCATCAAGACATCACACTATCACATCAACTTCAGAGTACTATCATCATGAAATCTATCTGGGAGTTTCTATAATTGACAACCACCATCTATGAGTCGGTGATGATACAACGAAGAGATGTCGTTGCCACATCCATCCAGTACCTTGTCGGGGTATAGGACGAGTCTATCGAGGATCCCAAAAGATGTCTATTAAGACCTCTGCAGGGAAAAAAAACATCCGCTTTCATGGTCTAGTTCTTTCCTACTCTAGCCACGTAGTTAATGAGTGTGAGTGAGACTCACTCTTACCCATTTCGGTGCTAATACTCCTCCCAGGACTCAATATGCTCATAAGTCTTCCAATACATCAAGAATTTCAATCACTCAGCCCCTACGGGCAAGAACACTCACTTCATCTCATCATCTATCAACTCAAAGAGTAGGATTATTCCTTCAAGCTAAGGTTCAACTCCATGTAAACTCTTAGAACCCTATTTCCATCTATTTCAGTCATCTCAAGACTCAGACTCCAACAATCAGCATATTCAGACAATCAAGGCTCTAGACATTACCCCTAAGTTCGTTCTTGAAGTCTTTAACAGAGAATTCATGTAGGGTAAATACATAATCACATACTAATGCATGCAAACAATAAATTTAAGGTATGATAATCATCAATTTAAGATAATTTATATAAATTAAAGATAAATTTCAAGATAACGTTCAAGAATTACAATTCAAGACTTCTCAATCATCAACTATCATCCTATTACACTATGGAGCACATGGAAGAACAATTTCATGTTCTGGGTAGCTTTTACATACCTAGAATGAGGAATTACTAACTTTTGCTCAAGAACTTGAACCCGGACTTAAAACCCTCAACCCTTTCTCCTTCTCTTCTCTCAGAAAGTATGTCTAAACTTAAGAAAAATGATGGGTTGAAGCCTAAATTGATATTATATGGCTTCAAAATACATTTTAGGACTTAGAAATGGGTTGAAAATGACCAAAATACCCTTCTCAAAATTTAAAAAAAAAGTTTAAAATATGTACCCTCGTCCGCGATGCGCCAGGGGCACGGACCAGTGTATTTTCGCTATTTTTTGGAACTTTCAATTCCCGTCGAAAATAAAAATAAAAACCTAATTGTAAGTTCGCGCCCCCTTCGCGTCGCGCCAGGGGAGCGGATCAACACTATTTTTGCAACAATTAGTGAAAATTATTTTTCACTCCCTTGCTCTTAAATTGGGTCAGGACTATTTTTCGACTCGATTTTTCGCATTGATCACAAATTGGGTCTCAGATTTCCCATCGAAGCTTTGGAAGACGTGTTGTATGCATAATTACATTTTAGGGGCATTTTGGTATTTTAATGGGGTGTTACATCATTTCTCCCTTGGGATCATTCGTCCTCAAATGAGATGTAAAAGTAGAATGAAAGCACGAATGAGTTCAAAACTCATCTCATTCCTCACTTGGGAACACTCGAACTCTCAACAATCCATCACCTATCTATCTTTGTCTTAGACTCGGGAATATCATCAGATTAATGCATCAACTTGTCACAACCCAAAATACGATTATGACTACGGAGTCAAATAAATTTTCAATACCAAAAATACATTTAAAGCGGAAAAACTCAATAGGTAAATAGTCATTACATAATAAGTCACCCGTAAAACCATATCCCATAACCTAATGTCACGAGTGTAGAGAGCATCTAACATATACATGAATGAATAAGTACATTTTGAGTCTTCAAACATAAATAAAGACCATATAGAATCTAATGAAACTCAAAGTCCATGAGTCTCACCATTAGATCTAGCGTGACCCGACTATGCGAGCAAATCAATTACTGCATAGATAATCCTAATGAGAATCTGCGAGGGAGAAAGAAGTATGGGTGGATACACATAATATATACCCTATAGGTTTAACCGACTGGAAATCAAAAATTGAATAAACTATGAAATAATTTAAGAACGCTTTCACCTGCAACAAAAAACCAGTTCGAAATCGGTACCGCCAATTTGTATAAAACGACATGAATAAAACAAGCATATAATATTAATTAAGTCAATCCAAAATAATTATAAGTAATGCAATGGCATGGTATGCGATGCAATGCAAGGTGAAATCAAGACTGATGCACAGTCGGTCATATCTCAATATATCAACTACCTTGCCACCTGTCTCGTGGTCAAGGACTCATGATATTAATCTCCTTGAATTAACTACCTTGCCACCTAAGTGAGCGTAGTCAAGGACTCATGATACGAATCACAATATATCAACTACCTTGCCACCTGTCTCGTGGTCAAGGACTCATGATATTAATCTCCTTGAATTAACTACCTTGCCACCTAAGTGAGCGTAGTCAAGGACTCATGATACGAATCACAATATATCAACTACCTTGCCGCCTAAGTGACTATGGTCAAGGACTCATGATACAAGCCACCATTTACTACTTCCTAAAATATCATGACATGTAGTATGAGGATGTATGTAATCAAGATACAATTATAAAAGTAATATTTCACTCAATAAGTACAATAATTATCAAAGTTCTCCAAGTTAGTAATTATATATTCACCCTCTTTTATACGTTTTGGGATATTGTTCTCTTTAAAGTTCTTCGCCACGTTTTTCAAAATTATCATTTCCCCTCTTAGTCATGATTATAAATTTTATGCTCAAGATTATATCAAAAGTACATATTTTCGGTCACCATTTATATCAAAATTAATATTTTTATTTATCCTTTTCAAGCACAAATTTTGTGAGGTGCACTAGATAGCCCGATTAACTTGTAGGATTAAATTGATGTGAAAATAAAGAGACTTGGAGCTAAAATAAATTAAAAGTAAAAGATTATAGTAGAAAATTCTAGCAGTCAGTTTAATGAAATAAAATTAATATAATATTAATATTTATAAGCAACGCGTGGCAGACAAATAGGGTGCTTCTCATTCGACATATCGGAACAATAATTTAATGTAAAAATATTTTAGTTAAATAATTTGAGATGATGATACTGCATTATTTTATTATTTTTAATGGTACGTCCACTAAAGGCTAGTTTAACTTTCATGTATAAGATTTTCTTACTTTTGGAATTTCTAACCACTTTCCCATCTGCATTACATTAGATATGCGCACGCATGATTATTAAATAGTATTTTTTTGGAGATTATGGGGCTGAAATTTTAATGTCATTTAGCCTACTTATATATATATATATATATATATATATATATATATATTAATTGGTGTGTAGAGCAAAATGTCATAGCCTTAGAACTTACGCCAAGACTGCCGTACGGCGCTAGTCAGTTTGCTTATGAAACTTACACATTCTTGTAAACACTAGCAAGCCTGTTGCCTACAATCGTTAAGGGAACTTAAGATATTGAAAGGCAAGAGAAAGATTTGGAAGAAGAAAGACTTCTATTACTTGGAAAAGCTATACAAGGCTTAAGAAGCTTATGTTTCTTATTTATTTTATCAAATGAAATGCTAAGGAAGGGTATTTATACAACTCCTCCTCCAAAATGGACCATTGCTATAGTACCCATAGCCGTTGCTACAGTACTCTGCCCGTTGCTACAGTACTCTACAGTACTGCTACAGTCTCTACAGTGATCTACCCATTGCTATAGTGATCTGTCTATTGCTACAGTACCCTAGAAGCTTTCTGGGTCTTCTGGAGTATGGTGGACACGTTCCTGCACTGTTTTGGGGCAGAATTATGGTGGGACGTGTCAAGCTCCCCCACCTGATGATGCGACAACCATGGCGCATTACTGCTGTTGTAAGAACCTATGTACCTTATCCCGAAACCACCACAGATCTTCGTACCTTTCCCAAGTGGCCTCTTCCAGTGATTGACCCTTCCAATGGATAAGGAACATTGCAGTAGCCAGCCATCCCCTCTTTGGCCTAGCCTGATGATCGATGATGGCTTCGATGTCCTGATCATGTAAGGCAGTGATGGTGATGGGTGCCCTGCTCGACTGTCCTCGACTTGGATCATCCTTATCCTCATGGTATGGTTTGAGGACGCTAGCATAGAAGACAGTATGCATCCTTAGTGATAGTGGAAGATCTAGTTTATAGGAGATCTTACCGACTTTGGCAATGATCCTGAATGGCCCCTCATATTTGCGCACTAAGTTTGGATTTACGCCCCTTAGCGCTTTGAACTACCTTGGGTTGAATTTTACCAATACCAGGTCTTCGACTTTGTAGTTGGTGGGATGCGGCGTTCGATTGGCAAACTTCTTCATTTGTTTAGCCACTTTGGCCAAATGAGCCTTGGCGGTGTCCATCCGCTCCTTAAATCCTTTAGCCAAGAGATAAGCACCCTGACTCTTTCCTCCAAATGTTGTTGGTATCGAGTTCAGAGTTAACGATTGCTGGCCTGTGGCAAGCTCGAACGGTGTTCTCCCTGTGGCCTCACTTTGCTGCAGGTTGATTGAAAATTGGGCTACGTCAAGCAGCTTTGCCTAATCCCTTTGGTGCAAACTCACGAAGTGCCTCAGATAGCACTCCAATAGGGCATTGATTATTTCAATTTGGCTGTCGGTCTGTGGATGGAAACTCGTGGAGAAAGGAAGTTCTGTACCAAACATTTGGAACAGTTCTCTCCAAAAGTTTCCAGTGAAGCGCAGGTCGCGATCGCTAATGATGTGCCTCGGTAGCCCCCAATACTTCACCACATTCTTGAAGAAAAGTTGGGCTGCTTTCTTAGCTGTACACCCTAGTGTTGCAGGCATAAATGTGGCGTACTTTGAAAACCTGTCCACCATAAACATGATGGTACCGTACCCATTGGACTTTGGTAAGCTAGTGATGAAGTCCATGGTGATGCTCTCCCATGGACGCTCAGCTATTGGTAGTGGCTCCAAAAGACCCCCGGGGTGGTGTTGCTCCATCTTATCTTGTTGACAAACAAGACAAGTCTGCACATAGCACTCAATGTCATCTCTCATTCTCGGCTAGTAGTAGATAGCCTCAACAAGAGCTCGTGTTTGGCATTGTCCTAGATGTCCAGCCCACAAGGTATCATGACTTTTTTTCATAATCTACCACCTTATATTGTCGTATTTTGGAACATAAAACCTTCTTCTAATGGTGAGCAGGATACCGTCCTTGGTCCAGAAGCGTTGGGTTTGGCCTCACGACGCCAACTCCATAAGCCTTTGCGCTTCCGGATCATGTGATAAGCCCTCCTCAATGGCTTCTCGGATGTTGCTGCTATCTATGGTGATGGTAGCCAGCTTCGCTTTCCTTCTTAGGGTATCAGCCACTATGTTGCCTTTGCCCAGCTTGTATACAAGTTCGTAATCGAACTCGGCCAGAAAATCTTGCCATCTAGCCTGCTTGGGAGTCAGCTTCTTCTAAGAGTGAAAGTAGCTAGTGGCGATGTTGTCAGTCTGCACCACGAACTTCAACAAGCAATTGGATGTCTATCCTGCATTAGTACACCCTCGATGGCAAAGTCTAAGGTATCTGTGTGTACCTCAAATGGTTTTGAGAAGTCGGGTAATGCAAGCACCAGTTCCTCTAAGGTGGCAGCCTTGAGGCGCTCAAAGGTCTTCTGATATTTTTGGCTCCAAACCTATGACTTATTTTTCTTCAACAGCTCGCTATAGTGATCTGTCTATTGCTACAGTACCCTAGAAGCTTTCTGGGTCTTCTGGAGTATGGTGGACACGTTCCTGCACTGTTTTGGGGCAGAATTATGCGGCTATAGAAGAGTAGCCACTTATGAATCTCTGATAATAATTGGCGAGCCCAAGGAATGATCTCAGCTCCGTTACCTTGGTAGGCGTCTCCCACTCTACAATGGCTCGTACTTTGGCTCCATCCATGCGAAGCTGGCCCTGGCTGATGACGTGGCCAAGGAAGTACACTTCGGGCTGGGCGAACTTGCACTTCTCCCGCTTGACAAACTGTTAGTTCTCCCGTAAGACTTGGAAAACCTTTTGCAAATACGCCATGTGCTCCTATAAGGTGTGACTGTATATCACTATGTCATCCAAGTATACTACCACAAAATCATCTAAGTAGGGATGGAAGATCTTGTTCATAAGGGTACAAAAGGTAGCGGGTGCATTGTTTAAGCCGAAAGGCATCACCAATCACTCATACGGTCCATACCTAATGACGCAAGTTGTCTTTGGTTCATCCCCCTCAGATATCCACACTTGGTAGTATCTTTTTCTGAGGTCCATCTTGGTGAAGTACTTGGCTTGCCCAAGTCTGTCAAACAAGTCAGCTATCAATGAGATTGGGTACTTGTTCTTTTTGGTTACCTTGTTCAGTGCTCGATAATCTATGCAAAGGCACAATGACCCATCCTTCTTCTTCTGGAATAACACTGGTGCTCCAAATGGTGCTTTGGATAGTCGGATGTGGCCAGCCTCCAAGAGCTCTTTCAACTGCTTCTTGAGCTCCTCTAAATTAGGCGATGCCATGCGGTATGCTTGATAGGCGGGTGGTCGGGTGCCTAGCTCTAATTCGATCCTGTAATTGACTTCCTTTCTTGGTGGCAAGTGTCTTGGCAGCTCCTCTGGCATAACGTCTTTGTTTTCGTCAAGCACCTTCCGACCAGGGTGGCAAAGGTTTTAGGGCACCATCGCTTTCACTTGAACTTGTGGTGGTGGCCAGGTAGGTGGGTTCGCCCTTCTTGAGGCCCTTCATTAGTTGCATGGCTGCTAGTTGGGCGACTCCTTCCGCTTTAGGCATCTCCACCAAAGGCACCATGCAGGACCCTTCCTTCTCGATCACAATCATCTTTTGAAGGTAGGGAGCTATCATGGTAGGACTTTGGCGGAAGAACTCCTAACCCAGTATAATGTCGAAGATGTCTAAGGGGGCGACAGTAAAGTTGGTCTTGCCTTTCCATCTTGACCATCTTGAGCCGTGCATTACTTAGGCTGTAATTTAGCCCAAGCCGTGCTGCTGCCGACTCGATCATAACATTGATCTCAGTGCCAGTGTCAAGTATGGTGCGTACTTGCTTCCCGTTGAGGGTCATGTCCATGTACTGCGTGGTGTAAGCCTCCTGCTTCCCGGTTGGTTTTGCAGTGACGGCATAGAGCCCGATATTGGCCATATGTTTGGTGTCTGAACTTAGTCCTTGATCTTGAGCCTCCTTCTTCGCATAATCATGGGTGATGGCTCCAAGGTTCTTCATCTAGGGACACCTCAAGTATCCATGCAGGCCTTCGCATATGTAGCAGCCTCTCTCTTTAGTTGGCTTTTTGGTGACGGTCTGACGTAACGACTTCTTAAGTGGGAGAGCTTCCTTGCCCTTGCTGCGATCTCCCCCACCTTTGGCATGGCTACTTTTGGTCTCCTTAGCCTTGCCTCTATCTTGCCTGAAGTCCGTCAGGGCCTCCGCTTGGGTGATGGCTTCATCTAGGGTGGAAACCTGTCGACGCTCCAGCTTCGTCTTGGCCCAACTCTATAACTCATCCGTGAAGGTGAACATCAAGTCATCGTCTGTGAGGTTGGGGATTTGAAGCGTGAGGGTTGTGAATTCCTTTATGTAGGCCTTCATACTCCCCGTCTGCCTCAATTCCCTTAGCCTTCGTCTTTCTTCCTAGACAACATTGTTGGGGTAGAACGTCTTCTTGAACTTCGCCTTGAACTGTTCCCATGTCCTGATCGTGCAGAGTCCCTGCAGCCTTGAGGCGCTCAAAGGTCTTCTGATACCTCCTGATCGTGCAGAGTCCCTTTTCTATCTCGGCATCCTTGCACCTCCACCACAGCAGTGCCATCTCAGCCAAGTGTATCACGATAGTGTTAATCTTCGTATTGTCACTGCTCATCTTGTTGTACTTGAAGTATTTCTCTAAGTGCCACAAGAAATTCTCACCTCTTAGGTATCTCGGGCGCCTTTAAAGATGGGCAGTTTAGGAGCCTCAATCCAGACTTCTCGTTTCATGACTGGCGCAGTATGTCTCCCTTATTGTACAGCTTTCCTAAGAACCTTTATCTTGGCGCTCACGACTTCCAATGTGCCCATGAACTTTCCTTCCAGGGCCTCGATCCTTCTCTCTAAGGAAATATGAGCTTCATCTAGGGCCTCGATCCTTTTCTCTAAGGAAGCGTGAACTTCTTCCTCTACTGCTCGCTGGTCGTCGAGCTCTTTGCGGATATTCTCGTTCTCCTCAAGGGTACCCTCCTCAAAGGTTTTGAGTTTGCTCCCACTCTACAATGGCTCGTACTTTGGCTCCCTCCAAGAGTGACGTCGGTTGGCAGCTCTTTTGGCTCCTCATCACCAACTTCGGTGGATAGAAGGGGGATAATATTGCTTGAGGTGGGATCAACTGGCACCCTCTCTACCTTCTTGGTGTTTCTCCTTCCCTTGCATTTCTGGGGAATGTCCATGACGACTCTGACGGTGTTGGCAGCGTAAACTTCTTCGTCACTTGCCATTATATCTTTTGGTAATCCCTTTGTAACCTGCTCTGATACCACTCTGTCACGGTCTTAGAACTTACGCTAAGACTATCGTGCGGCGCTAGTTAGTTTGCTTATGAAACTTACACGTTCTTGCAAACACTAACAAACCTGTTGCCTACAATCGTTAAGGGAACTTAAGATATTAAAAGACAAGAGAAAGATTTGGAAGAAGAAAGACTTCTATTACTTGGAAAAGCTATACATGGCTTAAGAAGCTTATGTTTCTTGTTTTTTATGAAATGAAATGCTAAGGAGGGGTATTTATACAACTCCTACTCCAAAATGGACCGTTACTATGGTACCCGTAGCCGTTGCTACAGTACTCTGCCTATTGCTACAGTACTCTACAGTACTGCTACAGTACTCTACAGTGATCTACCCATTGCTACAGTGATCTGTCTGTTGCTACAGTACCATGGAAGCTTCCTGGGTCTTCCGGAGTACGACGGACACGTTCCTACGCTCTTTTGGGGCAGAATTGTTGCGGGACGTGTCAAAAAGCTCTTTTTGCCTCGAAATCACACCCAAGCATGCATTACTTACATAATATATATATGAAAGATGCTTTGACCATCTCATAGAAGACCACAAAAGCTCTTTTACATAACTTTATCTTACACGTGAATTACTTTTAATTCAATATATATACATTATCACCTTACTATTCCCTTTCACTTTCACAATTCCATCTCCTTATATTTCTCTCTCCTCCAAGTTAAGCTGGTTCTTTTCATTACACCACTTCAAACAGGCTCCCAAACTTCTCATTTAACTAGTTTAGATGGTAAGTTTTATCTCTTTTGCCACAATCAAAGATTTATGATTAATATTTGTGAAATCTATACTGACAAACTTGTAATAGAGTCTTTGAAATGTCTTAAAGTTACGGGATCAATTAGAATTGTAAGTTTTCCAATTTCAGCCTCTGTATTAAGATTCTTTTTGGACCTGTTCTACTGTCTCCTACCTTTCTTCTTTCTTTTTATTTTAGTTAGAATTTTCATGTTTTCAAAACAAATACTAACATATATATAATTAAGATTTTCCACACAGATATTATAAGAAAAATTTTCAATGCATGATATGATTCCTTTTCATAAATTATAACATACAAATATTCAATAACTCAATCCTAATCTCAAAGAAGGATAGGCAAACCTACCTCAATGCCGGAACTGTGTAAATGGTATTTATATAGTTGCTGACCATGAATTCTCCTCTTCCTTTATATGTTTTACCCAAGTTTTCTTTTGCTTCCTCTTAGTATGAAAAACCCCAGTATTTAAAAGGGAGAAAGCAGACAGAACATAGTGCTTGTTTTTGAATAATTGCAAGATAAAATATGGTGCATATTATTATTATTGATATCTTATCCCTTTATTAACAAATGGATGGTCATACTTGGATTGTTGAGAACAAAATATAGTGCCTAAAATAATTTTGTTTGCCACCTCCGATTAGACCATTACATAATCAATGAAAAGAGACATTTAATAATATTAAGGATAAAGAAATTCACCTTCAACATCATCATTTGGCATGAATAGGTGCGGGTATTTAAGTTCCTTAGTTTCCCACGTAGCTTCCTCAACGAATTGGTTCCTCCATAGGACTTTAATGGAGGCTATCTCTTTATTCCTCAGCTTAAGAACTTGTTGATCAAGGATCTAGACTGGGTTTACTTCGTAAGATAAACTATCCTTCACTCCTGTACATTCAATAGGAATTGCTAAGGCAGGATCTCCTAAACACTTCTTTAACATTGACACATGGAACACCGGGTGAACTCCATCTAGCTCGGAAGGCAAGTCTAGCTCATAAGCAACCTTCCCAATTCTTCTTAAAATCTGGTATAGTCTGACATAATATGGACTCAACTTCCCCTTCTTACCAAACTTATGACACCCTTAAGTACACCCAATCATCTACCTCAAACTCTAAGTCTCTTCTCCTCGGTGTAAGTCTTTTGACGACTCTATGCTGTCTTCAACCTCTCTCTGATAACTTTCACCTTCTCTATAGACTGGTTGACAAGATCTAGTCCGATCAATTTAGCTTTACCAATGTCAAACCATCCAATCAGTGATCCACACCTCCTTCCGTATAATACCTCATAAGGGGCTATTTGAATGCTGGTGTAGTAGCTGTTATTGTATGCAAACTCAATCAATGGTAGATGATCATCCCAATTACCTTTGAAGTCAATGATGCACGCTCTCAACATATCCTCCTAGGCCTGAATAGTGCGCTATGCCTATCCATTTGTCTGAGGGTGAAACATTGTGCTCAAGTTCACCTTCGTACCCAAACCCCTCTAGAAGGATCTCTAAAATTGAGAGGTGAATTGAGTTCCTCTGTCTGAGATAATGGATAAGAGAACCCCATGTAACCTCAAAATCTCTCGAATATATAGTTGGGAATACTCCTCAGTTGTATTAGTTGTTTTAACTGCCAAAACATGCGCTGATTTAGTCATCTGTCCACGATCACCCATATCGAATCATGCTGATTTCTGGATCTTAGTAAGCCAATAATAAAATCCATGTTGATTATGTCTCACTTCTACTCAGGAATTTCAAAATTCTGAGCTAACCCACATGGTCTCTGATGTTCAACCTTAACTTGTTGACAATTAGGGCACTTGGAGACAAACTTAACGTCTTTCTTCATCCCATTCCACAAATAGACTTCTCTCAAGTCGTGGTACATCTTAGTGGAACCAGGGTTAATAGAATATTTAGAGCTATGAGCTTCAGTAATGATCCTGTCTCGAACACATCAACATCAAGTACACATAATCTACCCTGGTATCTCAACACCCCATCTCCCCATTTGGAGAAAACTATCACCTTTTGCTTGTGAACCACTTCTTTCAGTTGGAATAAGATAAGGTCTTGGTCTTTCTTTTCCTTCACTTCTGACACTAAGGATGAAGCAGAACCATTCTGAACATTGATCCCACCTTCGTTCTTCTCCTCAAGTTGCACTCCTAGTCAAGCCAATCTATGAACTTCTTTAGCTAGTTATCTCTTTCCTTCCTCCACATAGACAATGCTACCCATAGACATTGTGCTAAGAGCATCAACAACTATGTTAGCTATACCTAGGTGGTAGAGAATGCTCATGTCATAGTCTTTGAGCAACTCCAGCCACCTCATCTATCGTAGGTTGAGCTCTTTCTTGCTGAACATGTACTACAAGCTTTTGTGGTCAGTGAATATGTCCACATGCACTTCATACAAATAGTGATGCCAAATCTTGAGTGTGAATACCATTGCTGCCAACTCGAGATCATGAGTCGAATAATTCTTCTCATGGAGCTTAAACTGTCTGGAAACATAAGCTATCACCTTCCCTCTTTGCATAAGTACACAACCCAATCCCATTCGGGATGCATCACAATATATCACGAAGTCCCCCATCCCATCTGGCAAGGTCAACACTGGTGTTGTAATCAATCTAGTCTTCAACTCCTTGAAACTCTTTTCACATGCCTCAGACCTCTGAAACTCGACCTTCTTCTGAGTTAGCTTAGTCAATGGAGCTAATAGAGAAGAGAAACCTTCAACAAATCTATGATAGTAGCCTGGTAAACCCAAGAAGCTTCTCATTTCTATTGGAAAATTTGGTCTTAGCCAGTTCTTAGGCACTTCATTTTTCAGAGTATCCACCCGAATACCATCTCCCCAAACAATATGGCTTAGGAAAGCCACGGACTTGAGCCAAAACTCACACTTTGAGAATATCACATATAACTCATAATATCACATATAACTCATGATCCTTGAGTGTTTGCAAAACCACTCTAAGGTGATTAACATGGTCCTCCTCATCCTTTGAATATACCAGAATGTCCTCAATAAACACAATCACAAACATATCAAGATATGGTCTGAATACCCTGTTCATCAAGTCCATGAAGGCTACAGGTGCAATTGTCAATCCAAAGGACATGACTATGAACTCAAAGTGGCCATACCATGTCTGAAGGCTGTCTTAGAGATATCACTTTTTCTCACCTTTAACTGTTGGTAACCTGATCTAAGGACTATCTTGGAGAAACAAATAGCACCCTAAAGTTGGTCAAATAGATCATCTATGCTGGGGAGGGGATACCAATTCTTTATGGTAACTTTGTTTAGTTGCTGGTAGTCTATACACATTCTGAGAGACCTATCTTTCTTACGCATGAATAGGACAGGAGCACCCTAAGGTGAGACACTAGGCCTTATGAAACCTTTCTCTAACAAGTCTTTCAATTGTTCTTTCAATTCTTTCAACTCTGTGGGGGCCATTCCATAAGGTGGAACGGAAATGGGTTTGGTCTCGGGGAGGACATCAATCCCAAAATCAATCTCCCTATCAGGAGGGACTCCAGGAAGATCATTAGGAAACACTTCAGGAAACTCATTCACGATTGAGATTGACTTAAGAGTAGAAGATTTAACATCATTAGACTTAACTTGCATGAGGTGGTAAATACAACCCTTGGAGATCAACTTTCTAGCTCTAAGATATGAGATAAATTTGTCTTTAGGGGCAACATAACTCCCTTTCCACTCTAAGATAGGTTCATTAGGAAATTAAAACTTAACAATCTGGGTGCTACAGTCAACAGAAGTATAACAGGCATGAAGCCAATCCATGCCCATTATTATATCAAAATCAACCATCTCCAACTCTACCAAGTTAGCTAAGGTGTCTCTATGATCAATAGACACTGTACAATCCCTATAAACTCTCTCAGCTAAGATAGAATCACCAGTAGGAATAGAAGCAGCAAAAGGTTCACGCAAACACTTTGGAAGAATCCCAAACTTACTAGCCACATAAGGGGTCACAAAAGACAAGGTGACACCCAGATCAAGTAATGCATAATAATTAAAGGTAAAGACTCAAAGCAGACCTTTGACAACATTTAGTGTAGTCTCTTGATCGTGATGATTACCCATGGTATAAAGGCAGTTTGTCCTGCCTCTTGTACCAGTAGTAGCATCTCTCTCCTAGTTGCCTGCTGGGGGTGCTGCAGAAGACTGAGCTCCGCTGCTCCCTTCACCTCGCCTTCTCTTTGGACACTAAAAAATGAACCTGTCCATATAAATAGCAAATATCCTTGCCCACATGACACTCACCCAGATGAAGCTTACCACACTTGCCACAAGATGGCTTTCCCTTTGTACCTTGGGTCACACTAGCCTGAGATTGAGCACTCGGAGCCCTGAAATTCTGATAACCTTGAGAATTCTGATCATACGTACTTTGCTAGATGGACAAACTTGCTATAGACAGTACAGGATAGGATGATCTTCTCTAAAAGTAGGACTTGCCACCCTTATTCTATCTCTACGGGCTAGGCTCATGTCTGACTGACTTCGCCTTTCTGTTCATCTTCTCTTCTTTATCTTTCTTCTTGTCCTCCTCTATATGCTAGGCATACACCATAATTCTAGAGATATCCATGCCTAGAATTAGCAAAGTAGCCTTAAACTCTTTCTGCATATGTCTGCCCAGACCAGACATAAACTTTCTCATCCTCGCCTTCATGTCTTGCACCATTTCTGGAGCATACCTGCACAATTTAATAAACATAAGGCTAAACTTTTTCACTGTCATCCCTCCCTGCTTCAGATTCACAAACTCATCCACCTTCACCTCCCTCAACTCTTAAGGAAAGAAGTGGTCAAGGAAGCCAATCTCAAACTCTTCCCATACTGCAGGCTCCGCATTCTCACCTCTACTCTTCTCTCACTGATTGTACCACACATTAGCAACATCCTTCAGCCAGTAGGAGGCAAGCTTAACTCCCTCAATTTCATCAGCATGCATCACCTTCAGAACCTTATACATCTCATCAATGAAGTTCTGCGGGTCCTCTTCTACTTTTGATCCTGTATACACTAGCGGGTTCATCCTTAATAAGTCTTTAAGTCTAGTGGCAGCTGAGGGCTTTTGTGAGCTAGATTTAGGAGCTTGAGGACCTTGGTTATTACTTTAGGAGGCTACCAACTTAGCCAACATGGTGATGGCTCCCCTAAACTCTACCTCAGTAGTGGGAGCTGGCTGGGGCTGAGCAGGAGGCGCCTGTGAAACCTCAGCAGTCATCGCTGGGCATCTCCATCTCCTAGCCTCGGTCTGAACTAGTGCCTCTAGATGGGCATTCTCAGTAGCTAAGGTTGTGATATCTCTCTGAGCAACTGTTCTCTTTGGCGGCATTTCCTATAATAACACATGAGTTAAAATGAGATTTCCATAAGATTAAACTCTATTGCACGAATCCAAATCATGGAAGAAGGGTAACTCTTCCTAATATCCTATAGCCTCTTGCTTATGAAGTATGGTGCACAACACTCTCATAAACAAGACTCTACTAGCACGACTTCAGAGACTCCCTAGGACACTTGAACTCTATGCTCTGATACCAAGTTTATCATGCCGCAGAAGGGTACCCTAGACATAACTAGCACTTGGAGACTATTGCTAGCCCTCAAGCGAACCATCTAGTCTCATTGCATTCATTTGGTCAACTCATATACCAAAGATATAAAACAAATAATATGCTATCAGTGGCTATAAGACTATCACAATCACTATCGTATAGAGTTTGATGAAAAACAACTCAATAGAAATAAGAAGTGGGGAAAATCAATCCTAACATCAACTATCAACTATCTATATCTATGAAGTCTCTATAGTTATCCTCTAAGAAGGTACCATGATAGGCCATGGCTGCCACAGTCTAATGAAATAAATCAAAATAGATAAAAGATAAATACGTCCTCCGAAAACAAAGTAAGACTCAGCAAGTCCCTGTCTGGAAATTCGTGAACCTTAACATTAGGTTGTTGAAGCCCTCTGTCTACAGAATCTGCATCATAAAATGATGCAGTGCTAAAGAATCATTAGCACGTAGAATGTACTCTATGTAAAATGAGCTAAAATAAACATCATGCAATAACAATGGCTCATCAATCACTCATCCTCAACTCAGAGTAAGAAACAGGTCTCTATCACATCACTATCCATCAAGACATCACACTATCACATCAACTTCAAAGTACTATCATCATGAAACCTATATGGGAGATTCTATAACTAACAACCACCATCTATGAGCTAGTGATGATACAACAAAGAGATGTCGTTGCCACATCCATCTAGTACCTTGCCGGGGTACAGGACTAGTCTATCGAGGATCCCAAAAGAAGTCTGTCAAGCCCTTTGTAGGTCAACGGAAACATCCGCTTTCATGGTCCAATCCTCTACTATGCTGGCCATATAGTTAATGAGTGCAAGTGGGACTCACTCTTACCTATTTCGGTGCTAATACTCCTCCTAGGACTCAATATGCTCATAAGTCTTTCAATACATCAAATGTTTTAATCACTCAGCCCCTACAGGCAAGAACACTTACCTTATCTCATCATCTATCAACTCAAAGAGTAGGATTATTTCTTCAAGCTAAGGTTCAACTCCATGTAAACTTTAAGAGTCCTATTTCCATCTATTTTAGTCATCAATACTCTCATCTCAAGACTCAGACTCCAACAATCAGCACATTCAGATAATCAAAGCTCTAGACATTACCCCTTAGTTCGTTCTTGAAGTCTTTAATAAAGAATTCATATAGGGTAAATACATAATCACATAATAATGCATGTAAAAAATAAATTTAAGGCATGATGATCATCAATCAAGATAATTTTTATAAATTAAAGATAAATTTCAAGATAACTTTCAAGAATTATAATTCAAGACTTCTCAATCATCAACTATCATCCTATTACATGTATGGGGCACATGGAAGAACAATTTCATGCTCTGGCTACCTTTACATACCTGGGATGAGGAATTACCAACTTTTCATTAAGAACTTGAACTTAGACTTGAAACCCTCAACCCTTTTTCCTTCTTCTCTCTTAGAAAGTACGTTTAAACTTAAGAAAAATAATGGGTTTTAAACCCTAAATCGAGATTATACGGTTGAAAAATACATTTTAGGACCTAGGAATGGGTTGGGAATGATCAAAATACCTTCCAAAAATTTAAAAGAAAAAGTTTAAAATATGTACACTGGTCCGCGATGCACTAGGGGCATGGAGCAGTGTATTTTTGCTATTTTTTGGAACTTTCAATTCCTGTCAAAAATAAAAAGAAAAATCTAAGTGTAAGTCTGTGATTAGTATGACAAGTTTGGTATCAGAACTCTAGGTTTGTTGGGCTCGTGAGTCAAGAGCGGGGTATCTAGTAGAGTCTTACAGATCGGTATGTAGTCGCGATAGAAAAAGTTTTCATGTTCTTGTTTTTATTCATGTGTTTCTTCATTTCATCTATTTTGAAATTGTCTAATCTACTTCTTCTACACAGATGTCGATTACTAGAGCTAACGGTCAGTGGGAGAACCTGAGCCAGCTGATGTAGCTCCCACTCGTGGTTGAAGCAAGGCTGTAGTAGAGCCATGGGCCAAGGACATGCTAGAGGGGCAGCTCCGGCCAGAGGATAGGCTAGGTCACTTTCTCCAGAGCCTGAGTATGAGTCAGAGAGGCTTACAGACTATGTTCTACTATTTTCAGCCCCTGATGCTATGGTCTCAATTCAGGAGCTACATTTACGACTATTGGCTAGATTAAATAGAGCTCTTCTAGCTCCAGTTATTCTTGATGTATCAGCTTATACAGTGTCAATTGGCCCTTCTATAGCTTTAGCTGATCGAACCATGATTCTTATTAGACCTTTCTCAGTCCCAACAGATCCTACTATGACTTCTTTGATTTTACCTCAAACATCTTGGCCAAGTTCTGGTTCATAGCTTCATGGGTTTTCTATTGCTCTGTCCATTGCACCATCCATATTTATGGTGACACCATCTTTTGCTGGTCTTTCTATGTCCATTGCTCTGCAAAAGAGTTTTGAGCAGTTTGTTTGTTTGGATCCCTTGAGATTTGATCGCAAGCCCAATGATAAGGCTTATGATTTTTTATGAGAGTGTCAGGATCGATGGTGTAATTTGGCTATCCTTGAGACATATGGAGTTGCTTATACTTCTTATCAATTCAGTGGCCTAGGCAAGAAGTGGTGGAGGTCAGTTTTGGCTTGTAGACCTGTTGGATCTCCAGTTATGACCTGGGAGTAGTTTACTAAGGTATTCCTAGATAGATTCATGTCATACAGGCTCCGAGATAGCTGCCAAGATGAGTTCGATAGACTTCAATAGGGTTCTATATCAGTATTGGACTATAAGGGTAGGTTTCATGAGTTGTCTAGATATGCCTTGTCTAGTATACTTACGGAGTTTGAGAGGATTTGGCACTTGGCCAAGGGATTGGCGAAGTATCTCTAAGAGGCCATAACTTCTTTGGTTCTGGGGAAGGGAGAGCATTTCATAGTATGGTGGATCATGCTCGCATGATAGTATGCATCAGACATAATGGACAAGGTGGTAGGAAAAGGTTCCTTTAGCATGGTCAGTTTAGTGGACCCCCGTCACAAGATAGAGAGTTTCAAAGGCAGGGTTATCAGGGTAGCAAAGTCCATCCAACCATCCTAGTAGTTGATAATATTGATAGATCTTGGCCTATTCAGATAGGTTGTGATAGCTCATTTAGTGCAGCCAGGTGTGGTGGCTTTACAGCCAGTCATCTCAGAGGTAGGAGACCAGGGCTTGTTATTATTATGATAAGATTGGGCACTTGTCCGAT
>DF365380.1:4905-26308 GCA_000787875.1 Solanum virginianum
AAATGCAGCGCCGCAACTTTTCAGGTTTTGTCAGGGCCGACCATTGAAGGTTGTTGGATTTTGGTTTTGCGAGGGATGGGCTCGAGGAAGGAGAAAGGCGTGCACGCGTGAGGGTGAGGGTGAAGGAGAAGGAGATGCGCGTGACGGGGTGAAGGAGAAATGAGGGACGGTGGGGGTGGTCGGATTGGCTGGGTTTCCATGGTTGTTGGCTATCTTCTTCTTCAAATTGAAGAAGAAGATGAGAATGGCGGAGAGAGAGAGAATGAGAGAGGGATTTGGGGTAAATTGGGAAAAGAGGGGTGCGTGGCACCACGCGCCCGTTATATATATATTTATTTATTTCTTGATAAAAATGGACAAAGATTTCAAAAATTGTTGAAAATTTAATAAATCGGGTAATTCGCGATGTGGACGGGAAAAATTTGGTGTCAACAGTGAGGATGAGTGATTGATGAGTACTAATGCTCTTTGGCGCTGCATCATTTTATGAACCAGATTCTATTGACCGAGGACTTCAGCAGCCCAATCGTTGAGGTTCGGAGCTTTTTGAATTCCAGATAGTGGTGAGTCATCCCCCGCATTCGGTGAATGTTTACTTTTTGTTGCTTGATAGTCTTTTACTTGATTTTTGATAGCCATGACCTATCATGGTACCGTCTCAAATAGTAGTATAGAGGTTTCATAGACTTAGATATTGATGTTGATCTCGGGGGTTCTTTCCCTCGTTTTTCTTTACATTAAGACTTTCATTTGATATTTTATTCCACTTATGATAGATTGAGTTGATGGCTTGAGCCCATAGATAGATTAGTAGTATTGTTATTATACTATCCTGTCTTCACTAATATCATATTTTGTATTTTTCTTTAAAAGAATTTTAGATATTTGTATTTTAGTAGGACTAAAGAAATATTTGAATTATAAGTTAATTATATTTTTTTATAAATACTTTATCAAAAAGTTAAGAAAAAAACTCAAAAACACGAGAATTTTGAGAAAAAAAAAGTCTAAAATTCGAGAAACTTGAAAAAACCCGAAAAACTCGAAAATCCAAAAAATCCAAAAAAAAAATCGAGAAAACCCGAGGTTGAAAAACTCAATTTTTATTGGTTTGGTTTGATTTTTATATTTAAAAACCCGACATAAATGGTTTTGTTTGATATTTAAAAAATCCGAACCAACCCGGTCCATGAACACCCCTAATTCTATCTATGCCACATAAATTATTTAAAATGACATTAAAAGATCTATTCAAATTCTATCAGTACCACATAAATTAGGATAGAGAGAGTAACATGAATTATTTAAAAATTATATACAAGCTAAGGTACTATAAATCATACTCCATTGGTCCCATTTTACGTGTCACTCTTTGACTTGACACTATATTTAAGGAAAAAAAAGAAAATCTTTTGAAACTTGTGGTTTAAAAGAATTCTTAGATTTTTGTGTGTTTGAGAATCATTTCATTAAGGGTAAATAGAGAATTTTAAAATCAAATTCTATATAATTAGAGTAAGGTAACATTCTTGTTGGAAGGGGTTAAAAAGGAAAAAGTGCCACATAAAATGAAATAGATGGACTAATAATTAACAACTTAAAATATTTATATAACATACTTAAAATTTAGTTGACTCTCGATATTTTATCTCTGTCACATAAATTAAAATATATATATATATATATATAATTTGAAAATGATGTAAAATATACTATGAATTATAATAATTAACAGATTAAAAATCATATAAAAATTTGATTGGCTATCCAATTGGGACAACAAAAGCAAAATATATTATCTGAAAATAGGTCTAGAAAGGGCCTAACACGAGGGTCTATTGTACGCAATTTTATCTTGCAATTCTACCAAAGGCTGTTTCCAAAACTTGAACCCATGACCTTCTGATCACACGACAACAACCTTACCAGTTACTCCATAGTTCCCCTTCAAAAAATACTATAAATCACAATAATTAATAAATTAAAAGTAATATAAAAAATGTATTAAAAATTTAATTTAACTCTTCAAATTTTATTTTCGATACATAAATTACAATAAAAAAAGATAAATTGAGCTCGTGCTACCCTTATATCTAGTATTTTTATATGGACTATAGTCATGGCCTGTGAAGTGTATACGTAAAATTATAGTTGAAGTAAGTAATTATTTTTAAAAAATTAAATAAAAAAATTTATAAAATATTTTATGAATTTCACATAAGAGAAAGCAGATAACTTGAGTAGACACGTTGATGAAGAGTTATCTGTTGCTCCAACCTGCACTTATACAATAAAAAGAATATTTACGTAAGGTATAGCTGTGGTCTGTGAAGTGTGTACGTAAGAAAGAGGTGATGCAGACAGCAGGGAGTGGGACCATGCATGAAACTAAGCTCGCAACAAATATCAGCAATTTGTCATCAACAGATCCGTCTCTTCTCGGTGTCATGGAGCTGAAGACGCAACGACCGCTCATCTTTCCATGCAACATAACACGTCAGGTGCAGCAGGAAACCTTGGTGGACAACAATTAAAATATTATGCAGCCCTCACCTCACCGCATACTTGAAAATGAAATTATTATTATTTTTAATCTGCACCTTCCCAATAAACCACTCATCTCCATATATTACGATTCTTTTCTATGTTTTTTTCTCAGTATTTCTATCAAGAATATTTATATTTTTTAATATAAATGAATGATTTTAAATATTTAACGATTAATATATATCAAAAAATATATATTTAATTTATATATTTAAAAAAAATATTTGACTAAAAATTTCATTCGACCATCTTAAGATAAATGAAGCTCCGTCCCGAGATGCCATTTCCTCTGCGGATGCAGATATATGTTCGCTTCATTTCATTACTCTTGAGGACCTGAGGTTAGGAATAATTGGTCAACCAAACCAAATACTTAACGTGAAGAAATATAGTAAGTAGGAGTTATTATTAAAGATGAAATTTACTATTCTCTATATCATTTTAATATTCTTTTTTCTATTCCATTTTAAAAATTATTGTCACTTTATTAAAATAAAAATAATTTAAACTTTAAAGCATCTTAATAATGAAATAATTTATAACAATAAAAATATTTAAAAATTATTTTAAATATTGATGTCGAAATCAAACTACATTATATAAAATAGAAGGAAGAGAGTATAAATTACAATTAAACTCTATTTCTACTCGATTATCCCGGCAGAAAGAAAGGAAATGAGAAATGTAGGTAATTTCTCTTTTTGCAATATATTATTTCAAAATAAAAAACTTACTTGAAAGTATCATAGACAAAAATAAATTATTTAAAAAATATCGTTGATTTATATAACTTAATAAGTTCATTAAAAATATTGTATTTGATATTAAAAATACTGTGGTCGATTGAAGAAAGTTATACGGAGTAGTTTTCAAGTGTAGCACATCAAATAATACTCACTTGGCCTATTTCTCTCCTAAACTAATCATTTGTAAATTCTCTTTGTCATGATTTATATGAGGGTGAAGTGAAAGTTTCTTGATGTGATGTAATATTCCATTTGTATTAGAGGAGTCAACAATTTGCTTAGAATCCAATCAAAGAGAAACAAGTTACTTAAAATACATATATGAACAGATCGTTCTGAACTTGAGTAGTATAGTTGCTTTCATCTTTTCCGTTTCTTTTTTTTTTTTGAAAAAAGAACCAAAAATATTCTTGATTTATTTTAAATCGAGTAAAAATATTCTTTCATTAAATTTTAGCTCAAATTGATTAATTTTTTGGCTCAAAGCAGTCCATCTCTGATCTATCTAATAGAAATGAAAAATAGCCAAAAGTACCCTTAAACTGTCAGAAATAAAACAAAAGCATTTTTCATTAGTTTTTGACTAAAAAAATACATCTCCATTCAAATTTTAAAGTTATCATTTAAAATATTTTTAAAAATCTGACTTTGACCAATCTTCGAATCAATTTTTATCACATATTTGAGTAGTACATCATTTAAAGGTCGACTTTTTGAAACATTTGCAAGCTAAGGAAAGTGATCATTCAAAGACATGCTTTTTGAGATATTTGCAAGTTAAGTGACAGTTCCTTTTAACATGAAAATTAAAGACTAATTATCTTTTTGAGACATTTGTAAGTGAAATGATAGTATCTTTTGGCATGAAAAGACTAGTTTCGGACCAAATATACAAAGAGAAAACCTCTTGGCTCTAGGGATGACAATGGGATGGTGCGGGGTGGGTTGAGCTCAACTAGCAAATTTTTTTAGGTTCCACTCCGTCCTACTTTACTTGATAGTTTTTTCATTTTCAATCCACCTTGCCCCGACCCATATAGACCCACCCTACATAAATTTTTAAGTTCTTTGTTTTTTAATTGAGCTTAATATGAAAAATAAAAATTCATATTTTTTTTTCATTTTTGCTAATTAACATCTCAACAACTAATTAACTTTTTAGTTAGCATTTTAATAATTATTTCTTAATCTCTAATTAATAATTTTTAATTAATATTTCAACGACAACTAACAATTCACCGAATATGTCTAGTTTAAATTTTAGAAAAAAGTTAAAATTGAAGTCAATGTTTGATATAAAAAATTTATATCTTTGATTTTATTACAAAAAATTAATTTTATTTGAGTTCCTATTTGGTTCCTTAAATTTGCAATCCGTCCCGCCCACCTTAATTTTAAAAATAATTACTCAGATGATTCATAAAAGTCTATTGATTCTAGTGCACTATCCTTAACATAGGAAAATCGGTCTTTCTTTTTATCATATGGTATTCATGTCAACTTGTCCCACTCCACATAACTTTAAACCCATTCCGCCCCACATAGCTCTAAACCCCCCTCCTTCGGCACCCTCCAACCCATCCCATCCCACCCCATTGTTATCCCTACTTGAGTCCCTAAATGGGGTTCCATGTGGATTAATCATTTGTTTTTTTTTTCCACGTGGCATGTGTAGTGTCATTTTCGTCAAAGAAAAGCGCAATCCTTTTCAAAATTTTATAAAAGGGTATTTTTGCTCCATTTCTGATAGTTCAGGGATTATTTTGTTCTTTTTCTATTTTCATTATAGAAAAAGATATTTTTAAGCCAAAAATTTAATCAAAAGATATGTTTAAACCAAAATTTAGTAAAAGAATTGTTATCCCCTTTGTATTCAAACAACAACAGAAGTAGTAAAGAAAGAAAATAATTTAAACGGAATATAAATCAATCTGAATCCACAGAATACACTATGTGTCTTTAAGAAATTTAATCCACTCAGTGTACCCGAGGTTATGAATTATTTCCTTCCAGGATAAAACAGATTAACAACTACAGAATAACGGTACCTCGAATTCTTGTAGTTATTAGCGAACTCAAGAACCAGCAATGACTTTCACACAAACTCAAATTTTATTTTGTAAGAAAATTTATGCAGAAGAAGAAGAATTTTCGTTGATGGAAAAAATGTAAAAGGGTCTGTATTTATAGAGAATAACAGGTGCAAATCCACCTGTTCAGAACATACTCATCTGTTCAGAACAGGCATGGTACTGTTAGGGAAAAGTTGTGTCCGTTTAAAGAAAAATTACGCGCAAATTTCAAAATATAGTTAAACTAACTAATTTCGCGTATTTATAAATTAATTTAATTAATAAATAATTTAAGAATCAAATAATTAATTAATAATTCACAAACAAATATAAGAACAAAAAAATTTGAAATTGATTAAATAAATTTATCAATCAATCACAATTATTTGACGAAGCCGAAGCCATAGCCGAGCGAGCGATGACGATGACGGTGCGAGGAGGTCCCCTTTACTTGACTTTTTAAGAGTTAGAGTGAGTGTTTCCAAATATAAGGATAACATTTTTACTCTATTTTTTAGATGAGGGAGAAATGACTCTTCATTTCCCTTTACTCAATTACCCCCTATATTTTTCTTATTCTTTTAACCTTCATTTCATTTCTCAATTCACACTTATTACTTAAACTCAACAATCCCCCACATGAATGGGGAATGACCCTTTGTTTAAAACATATGCATGAAAAACATGTGTGATCCATAAGTAAGGATTACTTGTATCTCGATAAGTAGGTTTCCCTTTGAAATTTCCATAGTGAACATATGTCAGATATACTCGATCAATCGGTAGATGTGACATCTTTAAACCGTCGATCTTTGTTTACGCCTAGACAATATAAGTCATACAACTAACTCTTTAACTGATTTTGGTTCTCATTGTTTTATTCGTTTCAGCCATGAACACTTCCTGGTTCATAAGTGCATAGAGAACTGGTCTTACCGGATTCTCCTTGAAGCGGCTTACACTTCACACTTCCATGGATTATTTCTAAATGAGTTATCCTATAGATATACTATTTGATATACCCTGTATCAAACTTAGAAATCGTTAAAAGGTCATATTACATTATCCTTGTTACTGAACATTGTCTCATCATGAGAATGGACTTAATCATAGTTTTAACAATGTTGAATCGTCATCAATCACCTTGTTTGATCCCCTTGAACCTAGATCTTGGGATCTGCAGTCTTCTAAGTAGAGTTACCGCCATAATGATTTGTCCTCGGCCATAGTCTCATTCTCTTTGGTGATCTGTCAACTCCCTCTCTAGTTAGGCCTTTTGTAAGTGGATCCGACACGTTATTCTTTGACTTTACATAGTCAATTGTGATAATTCCACTAGAGAGTGAGTGTCTAATGGTATTGTGCCTTCGGCGTATGTAGCGAGACTTACTGTTATATATGACACTCCCAACTCTTCTTATTGTCATTTGACTATCATAATGTATGCATATAGGAGTCATTGGTTTGGGCTAAAATGGAATATCTTCTAGAAAATTTTGGAGCCATTCAGCTTCTTCACTAGCCTTGTTTGAGAACTTAACCTCCATTGTAGATCGAGCTATACATGTTTGTTTGGATGATTTCCATGATATTGCTCCTTCATCAATGGTATAAACATATCCACTTGTGAACTTAGTTTCAGTTGACCCACTAATCGAGTTTGCATCACTATATCTTTCAATAACTGTTGAATACTTGCTATAATGCAAAGCAAAGTTTTGAGTATATTCTAAATACCCCAAAACTCGTTTCATTGTCATCCAATGAGTTTGTTTGGAATTACTTGTGTACCACTCAATTTACTTAGAGCACAAGCTATGTCTGGTCGCACACAATTCATGATGTATATCAAACTTCCCAACATTCTGGCATAATCCAATTAAGATTGACTTTCACCTTTATTCTTAGCCAGATTAAGGTTTAGATCAATTGGTGTTTTTGCACTTTTGTAGTTTAGGTACTTGAGTTTTTCTAGTACCATTCGAATATAATAACATTGAGACAATGCTAGACCTTGAGGAGTTTTGTGAATCTTAATTCCTAATATCAAGTCAGCAACTCCTAGATCTTTCATATCAAACTTAATAGCAAGCATACGCTTAGTAGCATTTATGTTAGCAATGTCGTTACTTATTAATCATTATTAACATATCATCCACATACAAGAAAATAATGACAACTTTATTTGGAGTGTTCTTAATATAGACACATTTGTCACACTCATTAATTTTGAAACCATTTGATAATATTATTTGGTCAAATTTTACATGCCATTGTTTTGGTGCTTGTTTGAGTCCATACAAAGACTTAACAAGTCTGCACACCTTCTTTTCATTTTCAGGAACTATGAACCCTTCTAGTTACTCCATATAGATTTCTTCCTCCAAATCTCAATTTAAGAAGGCTATCTTGCCATCCATTTGATGAATTTCTAGATCGTACACCGCAGGTAATGCTATTAACGTTCGGATTGACATAATTCTCATTATCGATGAGTACGTATCAAAGTAGTCAAGACCTTCACGTTGTCTAAATCCTTTAACAACAAGCCTCGCTTTGTATTTGTCAATAGTGCCATCAGCTTTCATTTTCCTTTTGAAAATTCATTTAGACCCTAGGGGTTTATTTCCAGGAGAAAGATCAACCATTTTCCATGTATGATTATTCATTATGAATTCAATCTTACTATTGACTGCCTCTTTCATTCCAATATTGTGTTTCTAAAGAAGTCATAGCTTCCTTGAAGGTTCGAGGCTCCTTTTTTTTTTAGCAAAAATGTTACAAAATCAGGTCCAAAGGAAGTAGAGGTCTTTTGACGTTTGCTACACCTTGAATTTTCCTCATTATGATCACTCTCCTTTGCTTCTTCTCGAGGCCATTTAGTTCCTTCATTAGATGATTCATATTCTTTCTTATATGGAAATATTGTTTCAAAGAATTCAACATTATCTGATTCAATTACCGTATTAACATGAATGTCAGAATTTTTTAATCTATGTACCAGAAATCGATATGCTTTACTATTCAAAGCATATCCTATGAACACACAATCAACTGTCTTTGGTCCTATTTTTGTCCTTTTAGGTTTAGAAATCTAGACCTTAGCCAAACACCCCCACACTTTCAAGTATTCAAGGTTAGGCTTTCTCCCTTTCCATCTTTTGTATGGAATAGATTGTGTTTTACTATGGGAAAATCGATTGAGTATTCGATTAGCCGCAAGAATAGCTTCCTTCCACAATTTCTGGGGCAAACCAGAACTAATTAACATGTGATTCATCATCTCCTTAAGTGTTCGATTTTTCCTTTAAGCAATTCCATTGGATTGTGATGTGTAAGGGGTTGTTGTTTGATGAATAATGTCATGTTTCAAACATATTTCCTCAAAAAGAGATTCATATTCTCCGCCCCTATCAATCCTGATCATTTTGATCTTTTTGTTAAGTTGTGTTTCAACTTCATTTTTGTACTATTTGAATGCTTCAATTGTCTCATTTTTATTATTAAGTAAATAAACATAGCAGTATCGCATAAAGGGTCTGTATTTATAGAGAATAACATGTGCGAATCCACCTGTTCAGAACATGCATGTTACTGTTTTGAAAAAAGTTATGTCTGTTTAAAGGAAAATTATGCGCGAATTTCAAAATATAGTTAAGCTAACTAATTCCACGTATTTAATTAATAAATTATTCATAAAGTAATTTAAATAATTTATGAAGTAAATACTTAATTAATAATTCACAAACAAATATCAGAAAAGGAAAATTTGAGATTGGTTAAATAAATTTTGTCCAAAAAAATTATCAATCAATCATTTGCCATAGCTGTAGTTGTAGCCGTAGCCGAGCCGAGCGACAACAGCGCGAGGGGTTCCCCTTTACTTAACTTTTTATGAGTTAGAGTGAGTGTTTCCTAATATAACGACAACACTTTTCCTCTAATTTTTTAGATGAGGGAGAAATGACTCTTCATTTCCCTTTACTTGATTACCCCACATTTTTCTTATTTTTTCAACCTTCATTTCATTTCTCAATTCACACTTATTACTTAAACCCAACAAGAATATCTTTGTTTCATTTCAAATAATTTAAAGATATTTTTAGCCCTTTTTTTTCTTTAGAAATAAATGTGTAGTTTTCATATTTGTGCAGGGAAGCAAAATAAGGAAAAGAAGAAAGGTAGGAGCTCTTATTGAAAATTTGAAACGTGTCACGGGACCAACTCGCACATATACTAAAGATTTGTGGAACCTATAAAATCAGTAGTTAAAGTAGGAAGGCAGTGTATTAACAAGGCACGTGTAAATGTATAGGTTTAGGCTGGAAAGCACAGTGTTTATAGAAGGAAACTGATGCACTCGTCCCGTCCCCTTTGCTTTCATTTTCCGAAACCTAAATGCCAGTGTGACAAAAAAATAGTGATTGAAATAACGTGTAAAAATAAAATTGAGAAAAATTAATAATAGTCCATTAATTTAGTATGTTATATTATTTGCTTAGATGAATTTTTATTAAGTCTGTTAATGATTATGGGCTTTTATGATGCACAAAAGTAGTAGATTTTTTGACATAAAATATTTATTTTATATTAAATATTATGCTTTTTAGAATTTTTTTTTAATTACTTTCTATAACATATTTTATCAATAAATTACAAGAACACTCTTCTCTTAGGATTGGTCAGTTATACTTGGTTTTAGTATACTTATGTGCATTGCATTCTTGTTTCCCATTCTTGACCTCTTTATGTTAGACTCTAGTATTTCATATTACTTTTACTTTTCTGCTCAGACATCCTATTATGCCTACTGGGTACCTATTGTTTGATATTCATATTACACTTTGTATCTGTTTTCATGATGCAGGTCTGAGCACCGGCTATCACCATTGATTTTCTAACTTGCAACAACCTGTTTCGAAGGCGAGGATGAGTTTTTGGCCATCTAGATCATTACTCGTCTCCTTCGATATTTTGTGGCTAATCTTTAGTTTATGAGACAAGCATGTTGTTGTATATATTTTTACTCCACTTTTGGGACTTGTACTCTTTATTTAGTAGTATTGTACTTGTGAATTCTAAATTCTAGAAAGGGTCTTTGTATATATTCTTTATTTGCTTCCTATTTATCCTATTGCTTCCACTTGATTTCTACTCCTTATACCTAGTGTTGACACTCAATTTTTATCCTCCATAATATAAATTAATCATCGAGCTTTAATTTTGACAATTTAGAATAATTGGCTTTCAAAATACAAAAAAAAATATTTTCTCAAATAAATTTCATCTTTTATTTTAGGAGTTATTATTTTGTAATTAATTTAATTATTTCAGGTTGATAATATTAAAAGCTTTTTAATTAATTTGTATTAATTTATCGTATAGTCAAATTAGTCAATCGAATTCAATTTGATTATTTTTAATTGGCTAAAATTGCAATCAAGTTGGCCAATTTTTAAATCAAATACCCTTACCCGTTGAACCCATCTTTTCCCTTACATTTTCAAACTAATTGGTCCATTTTGGACCAAATCCAGCCCAATCCAACGTCCCTACCCGGCCCAAATTCCTCTTATTTCAGCCATTACAGTCACATATACATACATTATACACATACGTATACATATACTTTTCCCAACATAAGGACACGCGTGTCATTGCGCGTATACCTACTCTCCCTCATCATTCACACCTTCTTCGTCAACGAAAACTAGCAACAAACTCAATCAATCCGAGATTCCCCTAAACAATTCCTTCCCCAATTCGTACATACGTGTCATCATCCCTCATACTCTTCGCCCTTGCTCGAAATCGAATCGTCCACCTCACCCTCGTCCCAATGGTTTGAAGATTCATTTGGGATATTTTGGATTCCAAAAGAGGATAGAATTTGGGAAAATTTAGGATTTCAAATTCGAAATAACCCTAATTTTTGCCCTATTTTGGAACCCTAGAAATTCCTATATATATCCCCTTTCCCCCAATTTGAAGCAGCCGTTCTTACCTGGAAAATCCTAACAATTTCAATACTCAATTATTTTGAGAATAGCCGTTCCTCATTCTTCAAAAGACGTACCTAACAAATCTATTTTTGAAGTGATTTCTCGGAAATTGATTCAAGTTTGCCCTATTCAGATTTTGGCTTTGATTCGAAATTAATTATTTGGGTTATTTTGAGATGGGCTGTGAACCCTTGTTTTCTTGATTGAGATCATCTTGCATCCCTGTTTCATTTTTGATACTGTCAAACATGTGAATATGTTGATGTGTTTGTTTGTCATTTCATTTTAGTTTTATTCGAGTCGTATTTGCTTCTAATAGTTATCTACTGATGTGATGTGAAGATGAGTTGATAGCTGATCTCTTTTATTAATTTCAAAACTCTGTCTAACATGTCTAAATAGATGTAAACCTGTCTTCAAATCTATGAGTACATGCTGCAAAATTAGTTTTTGTTTGGCTTTGAACAAATCAACATGTTAGTTGTTTATTCTTTAATCTACGTCAAAGAGTTTGCGGGTTTTTAAACCTCTTCAGCTTCTTGTCTTTCTTTTTTTCTGTTTCCAGTCTACATTTTTGAAAAATGGTCACTGGAGGCTTTGGGTTTACTTGAACTTAAGCATGTTCTTCTTGTTTAAGCTTAAGTTTAGTTGTTGGAAAGTTCGTATTTTGTTTAAGTTCAAGCGTGCATTCTTTGTGGCTAATCGTGTAGTCATGTCTCTCAGTTTAAATAGTAGTTTGTTGTACCTTGTCTTGAATTCTTTGCTTGATACTTTAGCATCTAAATAGACACTGACAGTGGTTTATCGTACATGAAACTGACTAGTTTTCTTCTGTTCATCACTCTAGTGTTTTTCAGTCCATTTTGTTCTATTCGCGTATCACTGTTTGTATGTATTCTCGTTATTAAAGGATTTAGTCCACTGATTAATGCAAATCTGGTTAAAATGCTTTTATTTCAAAGCCACTTGTAAGGGTTCTATGCGGTCCTAATCTATTATTCAAGTTTGGACTTATTTTTTATGTTCTACACTCATGTTGGTTTGCTTTGGTGCATACATGAGTTTCAAACCTTATTTAGTTTTGGTTTGCCTGGCAAAAACATTGAAATTGATTATAAGAGTGAAGTCTTGCTTATCGTGTAGTGCCCAAACTTTACTTTACTATTTTTAATTCTCTTGACTTGTTTTGTTGTAAGCATTGGTCTCTAGTTTAATGTATGTGTGATTAGTTGCTTGAGAATTAGACATATCTAGTGAATTTACTATTGATATGAGCCTGCTCTTATTTTTCATGCTTGTTACCAATACTTGGTTGACGATCATCCTGGTTTGAATTGATTAAGCGTTTGGAATTATATTGCTTATATGTTTACTTGTTTTGTTGCATGTGAATCATTTTTGAAGTCCTAAATGGGCTCCTCTCCTATCGTTTGCACCTCGTTGAGCCATGGAGGCCCCACCTCCCTCTTTGAGTCAGCCCCAAATCCACACGATAAGGAATATACAGGAATGGAGGCTGATATATAGGTTTCGAAGGTCAAAATCAGTGAATATACACTGATATACAATAAATATACACTAAATATATATCACAGAGAAATGGGCCAAGCCCAAGGAGCAGCAACTGGGAAATAGAAGGGGGCAAGGCAGGGCCAATTGTTGGATTAGGACAGGGTTGAAGGATTGGGCCTGCCTGGCCCGATTACCGTTTAAATGCTTCCTTTATTTGTGGTATTTGTTGTTATTTGATACTAACTCTAACATTTATTTTGTATTATTTGATTGTTATTAATCTAATTGTTTCCCCAATATTGTCTTCATCTATGTTAATTTTTATTTTTAAGGATTTTCTTAATGTTAGAACTATTTCCATAATTTATTTTAGTAAAAATTTTTTTGCAAAAAATAGTTCAACATTAGCCAATTTTCAAACTTAGTCAATTTTCAAGACATAGTTAAGTTCTTTCAAAGTTAGTCAATCTTTTCAAATTTAGTCAACCTCTTTCAAAGTTAATCAACTTTCTAATCATTGGTTAATCGCAAGTTAACGGTCATTTTGAGTGATTAATTTCTTCTCAAAATGGGAATTGAGCTCTTACCCATCTCTCGAAAATTTTAAAACTCTTCTATTAGGTTTTAAAATTAGGTTTCTTAATTTTTCTTAAAATTAAGTGGCGATTCTGTTCAATTTTGGGAATTTGGTTATACTTAAATCAATTGAGTATTAAATCTTGTTTTCGAAATCAAAGTCCATTTTTTTCAAATTAACACCTAGTACTTCTTATTTCGGGTTACTTATTGACTTACCTACCGGTGGGTCATAGTGGATGTCATCGTGATTTGAGGAATCGGGTCGTGACAATTTTAAAAATAAAAGTTAATTATCTAAAATTAAAATTTATATCAGATAAATAAGGACATTTATAAATGATGTCAAATTAAATATTTAAGATATATATTTTCTTTTAAAATTGTATTAATTAATAAACATATGCCTTAAATACTATTATGAAAAATAATTAATTTATATTTTTTTAAGTTAGTATGTCTTTAATTAAATTAATCATAAAAATGTATAAAATTTCGATGAATATCATGAAATGCATGTTTAACAAAAATATTATTGTTATTATAAATACTAATTTTAAAAATATAAGACCATAACCTTATTCAACAATAAATCTACTTTAATTTAAAAATTAGAATATTAACAAAATTATGCTACTGAAAAAAATAAACTAGAATAAACTAAAAAATATATAATACAAAAAGTTGCATAGAATCATGTGAAGAAGTAAAAGTTGATTTGAAAAGAAAATAAAATATAAATAATAAAAAATAAAAAATAATTGTAGAAAAATATTTGAATACCAAAAATAAAAATATATGTAATAATAGAAATAAAACATAAATCAAAATAAAAAATTAAAATAGAAATAAAAGGAAGAAAAAAATTTACATCAATTTGTTACCCTCTCGTGGGAAAGAAGGAGTGTAATTACACCCTTTCAATTATAGGGAAACTTACCTATGTATATTCTATTTAGAAAATATTTATCATTTATAACAATATAATTTCAATACATATATAATTTATTTTTAATACATAATACAATTTTTTTTACCAAAATAAGTTTAATATATTTAAGTCATTTAATATGCCTTTATTGCATGCAAAAGTACTTTTATACATAGTGCAATTTATTTATATTACATGCATAATTTATTTTAATATATAGTGTAGCTTTTTTTAATCAAAATAAGTATAATACATTTAAAATACACACACATACATCTATACTATATTAAAAGTGTGAAGACCCTCAGAAATGTTAATTAAATTTTTGCCATTCATTAAAATACTATGCTTTGGGTAGAATCGTCTTTTCACCAATTTTTTTAAAATTATTATTTAATTATAGCTATTGTTAACGTCCAATTTTTACCTTCCACAACATGAATTAATTATTGAGCTTCTTCAAATCTTTTTTTTTAACTAATTAAAATAATTATTTTGGAAAAATTGAAAAATATATATTTTTAGTTATTTTATTGTCAGTCTTTTAATTTTCAAATTATATGTTAATTCCAAATCATTCAAAAAAAGATTTTATTTTATTTTATTGTTAATTATCTTGATTTAACTATAAATCATTTTAGAGTTAAATTATTTATTTCACTTTGTTATATTAAGAAGCTCTTTAATTGTTTAGTATTAAATTCGTCTTATAGTCAAATCAACCAACTAATTCAACTTGGCTACGTTTTAAATCTACTATATATAAAATTTATTTTTAATACATAATATGATTGCCATAAATGATAAATATTTGTCAAATATGAAATATTTAGATAATAAATAAATAAAAATATATATTTAAAAATAGTAAATTGTAACACCCTGTAAAATTATTGAAACGCTCCTAAAACGTATCGTACGCAAAATTGAATTTTCCAAAGCCCTGATGGAAAATTTGAAATTGAATTTGCGATCAACATGGTTTAATTTTAGAGGAATCGGGTCGAAAAATAATTTTTGAAAGTTTGACAAAAAACAGTGAGGGTGCACGACAGGACCGCGGCGCGGACCCATCGCGGACCCACACTTATGTTTTTTCTTCAATTTTCGACAGAGGTTGAAATTTCTGAAAAATACACTGGTGCGCGATGGGTCCGCATCGCAGACCAGTGTAATTTTGATGACGAGTTTTTTTTTAAATTTGGGAAGGGTATTTTAGGTATTCCCAACCCATTCTAATACCCCAAAACGTACTTTTAAGCCTAAATTCGTACTGAAGGGTTTCAAAACGCTTTGTTTTTCCTTAGTCTAAACGTACATTCTAAGAGAAGGAGAAGAGGGAGCTTGAGGGTTTCTAGTTGGAGTTCAATTTCCTTGGAAGAACTGAGAAATTCTTCAATCGCAGGTATGTAAAGGCTACCCAGAATATGGGATTGTTCTCCCATATGCCCCTTGATTGGTCTAGGTGGAGTAGTTGATAGTTGATGGGGCTTGTGTTTAGTTATTGAATGTTATACTGAAAATTTTCTCTAAATTCTACGTATATTTTCTTAAACTGATGATCATCATACTATGAACTAACTGTTTACATATATCATTGTATGATTGTGTAATTGCCCTACCTGAATTCCTTGCTAAAGCTTTCAAGAATGAACTTAGGGGTGATGTCTAGAGCTTGAATTGTCTGAATACGTTGATTGTCGTGGTCTGAGTCTTGAGGTAGGTATTATGATGGTTGCAGTAGATGAAATTAATGTCCTTAAGATTTAAATGAGATTCCGATAGAGTTTTAGAAGGAAGATTCTATTCCTTGAGTTGATAAGATGTCAGATGAGATGATGTCTCCGCCTTGGGGGGATTGGTTGTATAACCAGCCTGATGTTGATAGACTTATGAGCATGTCGAGTCCTGGGAGGAGTATTAGTAGCAAAATGGATAAGAGTGAGTCCCACTCACATTCATTAACTACGTGGCTAGCGTAGGAGAGGATTGGACCGTGAAAGCAAATGTTTCCTTTGTCCCGTAGAGGACTTGATAGACTTCTTTAGGATCTCCGATAGACTTATCCTTTACCCCGACAAGGTACTAGGTGGATGTGGTAATGACATCTCTTCGTTGTATTATCACTGGCTCATAGGTGGTGATTGTCGGTTATAGAAACTCCCAGATAGGTTCCTGTTGATAGTACTCTGAGGTTGATATGATGGTATGATGTCTTGATGGATGATGATGTGATATAGTCTTGTTCCTTACTTTGAGTTGAGGTTGAGTGATTGATGAGCTGATTTCATTTATTGTTGTATAGCCCATATTGTTTACTTTAACCCGTTTTACATATAATACATTTCACATACTAACGCCCTTTAGCGTTACATCGTTTTATGATGCAGATTCTGTAGACAAAGGACTTCAGCAGGCGAATCATTGAGGTTTAGAGCTCCTTGATCTAGATTTGGTGAGTCCTTCCCTGCCTTCAAGAGGACATCTTTACTTGCTTTCATTTTCTTTAAGTTCATTTATTGGACTATGGTACCTATGGCCTATCATGGTACCTTCTTAGATAGTAGCTATAGAGGCTTCATAGACGTAGATTGATGATGACTGATGTTGGGGTTTTTTTTCCCCTTTTCCCTTTTTTTTTAGACTGACTTTTGTTCGTTGATCTTATTCCATGTGATAGACAGAGTTAATAGTTGTAGCCCACTGATAGTATCTCTTAAATCTCTTGAATGTCTTCTGCTAAATTAATGATTGGACTAGTGTGATGGGACTAGGTGGTTCTCTTGGGGACTAGCAATAGTCTTTGAGTGCCAGTTACGCCTAAGGTACAATCCCTGGGCGTGATATAAATATTTTATGAAAGTGATTCAAAAATGTAATTATTCCTAAATGATTTCCAATTTCTCTCTTGCCAAGTAACTAATTGGCCTACCAAAGAAGTCAAAGAATGTAATTATACTAAATTACATCAAATGTTAATTACATTATAGCTTACCAAATGAGCCCTAAATGTGTCTCTATTTTTTTTTTTGAAAAAAATTAAGTTTGTACCCCTTTAAAACAAACTTTTACATTCATATATCCATTTACATTTTATTCCCCATACTATTAAAATCTGCCCCCTAATAATAAAATTCGCATGCTGACATCAACACCTACTTGTATGATATACCAATAAGGTATACATATACTGACAGGGTATCACAGATGATTAAGTTCAGTCCTATATGATACCGATATGTTATCAAGATACCGTAGAGTATCACAAAGAATATATGTTCTACTCATTTGAAATTTAATAAATAAGTTTATAATTTTAATAATTTTCTCTTAATTATTTTATTTATTGAAAAAAGAGCTCAAAATTATATGATACTAATAGGATATCAATATAGCGACGGAGTATAACAAGAATATATTTTCTACTAAGTTAGAGTTTAATAAATAATTTTGTAACTTTAATAATTTTCTAGTCCTATACGATATCAATGTGGTATAATATACTGACGAAGTATCATAATGAATATATTTTCTACTAATTTAGAATTTAATAATTTTTTATTTATTTCTTATTTACTTCTTAAAAAAAATATAATCCTATATACCAATTGGATATCAATATACTACCAGAGTATCACAAAGAATTAAGTTCATTCTATATGATATCACTATAGTATATATATACCGCTGGAATATATTTCATAGTATTTATGCTGACATCAGCATGACATTAGCATGCGAAATAAAAAGGGTTAAGTGGGTAGAAAGGTAAATAGTTAGGGTCATGGGTCCATTAAGAGTAAATAGTTTAGATTGGGTCTATTAAGGGTAAATAATTTCAAATTAGGTCTATTTTGTGTCCTTTTTCCTTTTCTTTTTTTCTGATGCAATTATTAAGGGTAAATAATTTCAAATTAGGTCTATTTTGTGTACTTTTTCCTTTTCTTTTTTTCTGATGCAATACTTATTTGTTTCAACTATTTTTCTTTTCTAGACCCTAATTTGCAAAAGAGAAATTCTTATAAATGACTTAGGATTGAAACTTAATATGGTCAAATAGCTATATTTTACATAATTACACGACGTAATTTCTGCTATGTGACTAGGAAGGGATGAGAGAGGCGAGCGAGATCGAGAGAGGGATGAGAGAGATGAATTGTATATGTATATTTATCAAATTATATGTGTATATTTGTCAAATAATTATATATGTGTAACTAATATACATATGTATTTGTATATCTGGTAAGTGAGATTGAGAGAGAGAGGAGAGATGCGAGCGAGATTGAGAGAGAGGGGAGAGATGTGAGTGAGAAATTACAGGGAGTGAAGAGAGATGAACTGTATATGTATATCTATCGAATTGACTATGTGGATTTGTTAAAATAATTATATATATGCAATTGGTATATATATATATATATATATATATATATATATATATATATTTTATATTTGACAAGAAATTACAGAGAGAAAAAAGGAGAAAGATGAGAGAGAGGAAGAGATAAAAGAGAACATAACAACAAAATCTTAACTATAGCGATAAATTATAATTTTTTCCAACTATAGTGGTGTAATGTAAATACATATCATATATTTGTCTAGTTACGTAATTTTTTCTTTGTGAAACTTAGTTGGAACTTTATTTATTTTTGGCCAAATTATGAGAATATTTAACTAAAATAAAGAAGCTGAAACATGTATTTTCTACAAAAACAAAAAGGAAAAATTATAAGACTAGACAATTTTAGACTAGGAATTACAGAATATTTTTTATTTACCAAAATGACAAATAAATTACCAAACTATACCTTTTATCAATGCTGACAAATTAGTACTTTAACCCAAAGTAATGTTGAATATTGTACTTGCATTTTAAATTTTATTTAATAATATATTTTTTATTGGTCCTTTACCAAGCCATTTATTTGATTTGATTTTTTACTATTTAGACTGACCCTTATCACTAGTCATCTGACGCTACTCCCAACACCCCCAACTTTACTTTTTACAATTTTTGAACTAAAAACTCTTCAATGGAGCAAAAAATAAACTTTCTTTATAATATTTTCTTTGAATTCATCTGCATTCCAAGTAACTTTCATGAGACTCATTTTTTTTTGTATTGAAACAAAAGATTTCTTTATTTGAATGATTGTATATGCATTATAAGTTTTTTTTTCTTTTTGCATTTTTTTCCGTTTCTATGTGGGTGTAGTGTTCTTTCACTTGATCTAAGGAAGAATAGCTATGGAGGGCACACCTACTACGAAAAGCCCAAGGTTCCAAAGCAATGTTATTTCTATTGAGAGCACCTCTCGTTTTTACTCTAGGCCTAACTTTGAGTTGAATGCTTACACACCACGATCACCAAAAAAGGACGACGAGAATCGTTTTTATCAAGAGAAAGATCAATGCATCAATATGAGTTCCAGTAAGAGTAAGGTTAATGTAAATTGTGTGGAATGTATTACAATTGGTACGTGTCTTTGTTAATTTTTTTTTATGGATGTTAATTACACTACATAATGGTATTATAGATAGTATTTTAGGATGATGCATATTCCGTCCTTTTATTGGTATTGTGGGTTAACTTTGAAATGTACAATGATATTCAAGGTGGTGAACATTATGTATTTTAATGACGTCAATATAGTTTGTTATTCATGGTTAGATCTTTGGTTAAAATGTTGATGTGTGTGTTAGTTTTCTTATTGGTGCACTATTATTTTGGTACTAAAGTTTAACATTTTGGTTGTTAGTTATACGACTTAATGGTCTTCTCGATGCTATTCAACATGATGAATGTTGTGCCTCTTTATTGGTATTCTGATTATTTGTTGAAATGCATAATGGTTTTTAGCATAGTGGCTTTTCTGTTTTTGTTTTTTGATGTAGAAATAGTTTGTTACTTAGCGTGACATAATTTACCAAATATTTTATCAACAATGCGTGACATAATTTAACACCTTTATGCAATCACTTTTTATATCCCAATCTATGTAAAATAACCAATTAATTGTTCTATAGTTGCATAAACAAAAAATAAAACTGTCAACAAAACTTACACCAATCTATCAAGTTGTTTGTAATTTTAAATCACCTTTTTACAATACTTTCACTAATTTATAGTCCCGAATACACAAAAAATAATAATTTAAGAGTCTAATTTTAAACAACCAAAATAATTTTCCTATATAGTTACACAAATCAAAAATAGCATTGTCGTAAATTTGTTAATTGAATTACTAATTAATTAATTAATTGTATTCAAATAATTAAGGTAGCAAAAGTGTTTTTTTTTTTTGGGTTAGGAATCATAATCAAATTGTTTTCACATTAACTAATAACTAATCCCGCATTTTTCCAACAAACATTACATTAACCCATTCAGAACACTATTATACATATCAATTTCTGTACCAAATCACTTTGCGCCCATAGCCCCTAATTTAAAATGCATATATCAAAATAAATAATGTTCACTAAGGTAGAAAAATTGATTTTCTTTATGTTGGTAAAAATATACACGTTTGAATTGATTTTTTAACAATTATATATTTTTAATTCTATTTTTTTCCTTCCCAATACCCATCAAATCACATGTCCATTCGTATTAATTAACCTCAACTACCCACTTTTGCCTATTTTATAAATAAATATTGACATATTTGTGTAATTAACAAAAAGTTGGCAAGATCATATAATTTTGTATATATTTTGGTATAGTTATATTTTTCACCTAAGGAAAACCAATTGTATATTTTTTTTCATGTAAATACTATTTATTCCAATTTTGCATTGTTCCTTTTCTGCCGTATCATGCATAAATTATATTTTCGTTGAAATTTTATATATTTAATTCTTTAGATGCAATGATTGTATTTTTCCTTTTCCTAACCTTGACTAGAATATTATTATCTTTAGTCAAATACAAAATTATAGTTAAAATATTGTTGTTTCATTTTATTTATTTATTTATTTATTATTATTATTATTATTATTATTATTATT
>DF365378.1:9832-24667 GCA_000787875.1 Solanum virginianum
CTTTCTTCTATGTGAAATAGTGATTATTTATTATTGATATCAAAGTGATACTTATTTTTAGATGTGAATGTTGTTGAGGTTGTGATAGTATGAAGATTGAGGCTATTGCAATATTTATGGTATTGAGCTACCCATTGTTGATTCGAGATGTATGATTCGTATGAGCATCTTGCACATTTCATTTCCACAAATATGATTATTGTGCATTTGTTATGTGTTTGCTGGATGTTCCAAGAAAAGAAATGAAAAAGCCGAAGGGAAATGGTTCTGGCTAGTGAAAAAGAAAAGAAGTGAAAATAGATGTACTATTTCGAGGGTCGTGTCGCACACCGCGACGGATACTATTTCGAGGGTCGTGTCGCACGCCGCGACGGATACTATATTTCGAGGGTCGTGTCGCACGCCGCGACGAATACATAGTCCATGTGTGGCCCCCATGGGTTCTGGCTGAGGCGTGTTTATGATCAGCGGATGTGTATCACTAGGACAGACATGCATCACTATTATTTGACATTGCGTAGCATTATTTACATCTCACGACATTCATTTCATCCCATAATGCTCTGGCTTGGGTACCGCGTGGTATTTTGGTACTCACTCCTTGCTTTTACACTTGTGTAGGTTGTGAGCCCAAATAGTGATTAGTATTTTCCTTGATCTCCCAAGGCTTCCCAGGAGACGTAGAGAGGTAGCTGTTGTCATCTGGTTGACTGTCTTGTTCCTATTTCTTTTGTACTTGTTCTATTCGAGAAGAACGACAATTTGGACTTGTATTTTCTTTGATTTTCTGTATTGTTAGTGGCTTGTACGCATGACAACCAATCCTTGGGTGGTATTTAAGTTCATGAAAATTCTCAGCTTAAGATATCTACTCTAGTTAATTACTTCCGCGCGATATGTTTTATTATCCTTTAAGTAACAGATGACTTGTTCTGGTGGGATTGAGCAAGTACCGTCACACCAAATTTTTGGATCGTGACATAGACCATCGTCAGACCCACATCACTGTACACCCTTTTGAATGTTTGGCTCCTAGTTCCAGCCAAAAATCATCATTGCTGTAAGTTTTTGTTAATTTTTTTTTGCTGCTTGTTAAAACTATTGTCTCATATTAATTAGTGATCCATTTTTTTCTAAAGTTCTACGTAGAAATATCCTTGTTACTGTGGTAATTTGTTTAGCTATGTCACTGCTATTGTTTCGTTCTTTTTTTTTTTTCAATTATTGTTGTTCATTTATTTTAATTAGTTTGTTCTATTTATTTATTGTTATTTGATGGCTGATTTGATGCAATCTTATTATCGAGTGTTACTATATTTTTTGGTAGTTTTTTATTATTGCCATTTCATTCTATTTTTATGGTTATCTTCTTTTAAATTATTTTTAGATCTAACCATTGGTTAGCTAAACTAAACTTCACATTAATCTGTTTATGGTTTATTTTTATATTATCTCCCTAAATCTCATTTTATTATCGGGTTGTTGGGCACTGTGTTCTTGTTTACTTTTACTTTTGGATGCTATATAGTATTTTACATTTTTTATTATTCTTATATGGTTTGTGATTATTTGTTAAATTGACTAATGACAAATCTATTCGTCGGATTTCGAAGCCTCCCCATTAAAAGACGGAACAATTTTAGTTTATTCTTTATTTTTCATTATTGTGTATATTATTTTTGTGTGTTTATTTTATGATTATAGTACTTGTGTTATATTGTGTATCTCCTCCTCAATTTGTAAAAAATGAATTCAGCTGGGACCCACATTTGTGGATTCTGAAGGGTGTTAATATGTTCCCTTCGGAATAACTTAATCCTTACCTAGAATTTTTGGTTCGCAAACTATTTTGTAAATAATTAATTGGTTTTGTAATTATCCTTAAAATTAGGTGGCGACTCCTAAATTAATTTTTTTTCTTTAAATTCTCTTATTTTTATTACCTTTTATTGAGTTGCAACGATGTTGCACCTTCGGGATGTCAACAGTTGTATTTTTAGATAATGAAGGAAAAGAAATTGAATTTAGGGATTAAATTTTTTTACAAAAATTTGCCTTTTCACTATTTTTAATATTAAAATATAAAAATAAATTATTTATAATTTTAATAACGCAAATCATTATTGCGCGAAGTGCGAAAACTTTACCTAGTTAAAGTATAATTCATTATTGAATAAGTTTATACTGTTATTTTTCTTAATATTAACATTTTTCTCCAATATGGACTTTGTAATGTTCATTGAAATTTTGACCTATTAACTTTTATGATTAATTTACTTAAAATATACTAAATTAAAAATAGATTGATTTTTTTACAAAATTATGTAATATCATATGTTTTCTAATTAATCTCATATAAATTTTAATTTTCAAAATTTAATATAACTTTATGATTATACTTGTGCAATTAAACAATTGTTGTAATTATATTGTGGAAAAGAAATAGATATATTACTAGATTAATAATTACACCAATTTGAATTATCCAAAGGATCCTGTCGTTTGGCGTGAGGTATAAGTTATAATAATTTCGAATAAAATATAGAATTATTTTATCTCTTATTTGGTTGGATGTATAAGGTAATCTTTGGATTATTTAATTCACCATTTTTACCTTAGTAACGAGATAAGTTATCTCATCATATATAGTTATCCCATATATATGTTAAGATAACTTAATTTATATATATATGATAAGATAACTTATCTCTTACTAATTTATATCAAAATTAATTATCCTTGATAACATGTTGCCAACCAAACGAGTCCATACATCAACGATACATCTTATGAAGTCAAAATTCTCATGTTCATTTGACCCAACTTTTTAACTCATTTTCCAATTGAAGAACAGCGTGAGTTAAATTGTGCCGACCGCAAAATCCTCCGTTAAACTTCTTTCTTCTTCCGCTAGAAGTTATTTTCCCCCAATCCTTTGCTGGAGAAGTGATAACTGGGCGAGGATTGATCAATTCTGAAGTGATAACTGGGCGAGGATTGATCAATTCTTTCAACTCTGGCTACAAAGATTCAGTTGTATGAACTAAAATAGATGGATCCCGAGGTTTTTCTTCCTTTTTACACTTTTCTTATGTATCTGTTTTATCCCTGAGTTTCTGACTTATGCATTGACATGAATATTTTTTGATTGATTTGTGATCTTCAGTTTCTATTTACAATGAAAAATTTTTAGGGAAAAAATAGTCTACGCCTATGTTAATGAATTTGAAGGGAAGCCTTGGAGAAGACCCCTGTGGTCGAACGTAGCAGGAGCTTTAGTGCACCGAGTTTGCCCCCGTGATTAATAATTTGTTTTTGGTAAATATGAGAGTGGATGCTCCTGTGTTGATATAGTAAACAGTGGTGATACAAAGATTGTGTCAAGACTAGGTAATAACTAAGAAGGGTGGGCATTCGATTTTTGGGTATGGTTTTAGCAAACTTTGATTTGGGTCTTCGGTTTTGGGTTTTGAAAAAATGTGCACCAATTCGGTTCAATTGGTTTTTCAACTTCAATTCGATTTGATTTGGTGTTTTTAAAATGTTTTTCAGTGTGAACTAATGAAAAATGAGGACAAAATCAAAGTATAAGATACTTAAAATCATGTTAACCTATGATGTGCCCGCATAGATCATTTATTGTGCTTAAAAACCCAGATTTATCTTTGGCAAGAACTTGCGCCTCTAACTATTGCTCAAGGAAAACAAACGCAAAGATAAGTTCCTTTAATATACATCGGCAAAAATATGGTTGGGTTCCTCTTGGAAACCAATATTTCAAGTTAATTATATGAATTGCAAATTTGTTGTTACTTTGATTTGTTTCTTGAATGGTTTAATAGCTAATTGACTTTTGTTTTTTGGTCAAGGAAATGCCTATGAGAGAGAGAGAATTTTATTGTTTGGTGTCTAACATATATATAACTTTTTCAAAGTTTTTTTTTAAATAAAAGTTTGGTTCTTCGATGTACCGAAGTTTCGAGACCCCTACATCGTATCGAACGACCGAACTTTTGAAAAAAGAACACCGAACCGAAAAATGAATTAGTTCGATTCAGTTTTCAGGTATTTATGCCCACCCCTAACTTCCGATGACCAAAAACAGCTTTAGGAACGGACATGTTTCAAATCTTGGAGAAGAAATGGTTCAACTAGAAAGATAATCAGCTTTCAATTATATCTACTGCTATATAATAATGGCACATACTCCCGAATCAGTCTCATCAATCTTCTATCCCGAATTATCCTATAGGATTTATAGTAGTTAGACTATTTTTACTCTGGCCTCTATATTTTTATGGTAGTCATATATGCATAGACAATTCCTTCGTCAATAAACATGGTGCAGGACATTTTTCCAAAAAAAAAAAAAAAAAAAAAAAAAGAAGAGGGAAAAAAAAGAGGCAAAATCCTTCTTGCTTAGTTTTATGAAATATTGTCTTCAATTTCTGGACTAAGACTGCAGTTTGGTTATATCACAAAGAACTAATGTTTTGCTTCGTGTCTCAGGAGAGGTGGAATACTTGACATTAAATAGAGGATCAGAACGATGGATAGGTCATCATGAACTAGGGAAGAGTTATATTCTATTATTTGTTCATTTGGGATTATTTTTTATAAGATGGTTAAGGGAACATAGTTTATACTTCTTTCTATAACAAATCCAAGGACATTGTATCAAAACGTGTTTTCTAAAATCACTGTAACATCATCTTCTGCCTAAACTGCTGGCACATAATTTGTACTTGCATTTTGATCTTTGGCATCTCGTTACGCTTAGTTGATTAAATAATGAATCAGTTCTATAAGTCAAGGATGGATTAGTTGAGTGGAACTGGAATCTACACTCTATTTTTTGTGGTGATCTGACTTTGACAAGTATATATGTGTCTTCATTCTTTCTTACTTTTCAAATTGCTGAGTTTTTATCACTTATTACCTATTGCTACTCTTATTGTTTCAGCAAAAGAAATTGAATATTTTATTCGTGCGTCTTTTCTCCCATTATCTTTAGAATGTATCAGTTATATGAATGTGAATTCCATTCAATGCAGGTTGGCTTGAGACTACTTTTTTCTCCATTGGCTTCTAATATTGTTGTGCGGACAGCATGGTGAGCTGTTGTTTTTTATTTCACTAGAACAATTATTTACGATTTTATGAGAACTTGTTTTTCTGTTAAACATATGATTCTTATTTGAGGAAGAAAAGAAAAGAGAAGATTGCTTCTATAATTGATGATTTGTCGTTTTTATGTGACGTCTACAGCTGTTCGGTGGGGGTTGTTTTACCTGTTTATTCCACATTTAAGGCAATTGAGGGAAGAGATGAAAATGAGCAGAGAAAGTGGCTACTGTATTGGGCAGGTTGGTAATATTTTTTATTTTTCTGTGCTGTCCTAATGCTTTTATTCATCGAGTATAAATTTCTTGATACACTATTTACTTCCTATCTTTTTTCCCCTTAATTTAGTATTTCAAGTTGCTACGTAAAACCATTACATGTATCCCATGGTTAGTTAATATATTACTTCTAGTACAGAAGTTGTCGAATTTAGGTAGAGGATGAAAAACTCAGAAGATCAATTCAACATGGAACTGTTTATATGTTTTTTGGAGGGTGTATGGAGAAGACATATTTAGGCATCTTAATTTTGTATTGCAAGTCATGAATAATTACTATTGCTATTTTAAAGCAACTATTGTATGTTACCTACAAATGACCTAAAAAAGAGAATGATTGCAATGATGCTGTCGAACAAGAAATATTTGAATTTTGCAATAAGTTGAGAGTCTATAAAACTACGTATATATGCTTTCTGTGGGCATTATTGGGATTCACTTTTATGTAAATCAGCATCGCATAAGTTGAGAGACTATAAAACTTTGATACATGGTAGGTATATATGCTTTCTGTGGACATTATCGGGATTCACTTTTATGTAAATCAGCATCGCATTCCTGTTCGGATTTTAAGTTCGTATTATAATATTCAGTCTGACTCCTTCAACAGTTTCTCTTCATGTACCTTCGGTTTACCAAATAATTTGGCTGCTTTTTCTTGGACATTCATCTTAGACCTGAAAGAAGTTTCTTTTGCTTGCAGCTTATGGATCTTTCAGTGTTTTTGAGTTATTCACTGATAAGTTTCTCCACTGGTATCGCTCCTTGCTTAACTTATTCTACTTTTAAACCATTTTTAATGTTACTGGTAGTTTAGTCCTGCTGACATTATTTTCCTCCCAATTTTATCAGGTTTCCACTTTATTATCACTTGAAGTTTGCATTTCTTGTTTGGCTTCAACTCCCTACTACTGATGTAAGCTAAAACAGATTCTCTTTTCCTTGCATTTCCCTGTTGTTTTATATTCATCCTCCTGTGTTTATAATTCTGTTTTCTTAAATTCTCCCCTCTTGGGATTGTGCATAATTATATTTCGTTCCTTGATGAAATTCTCATGTCACTGTTTATACTTTTATTGGCAAAATTTCAATATTTGACACGTGAGGGAATGACTGTATATGGTTGGATGACAAATATAGGAACAATGGGGGCAGTAGCAACATTGGTAGCATCGGGAGTGGTTTTGGAAGCAGTGTTGTTTGCTAGAGTTACTTAAATTGTTGGAATAACGATCGAATACTTAGAATTGGTTAATGACAGTGTACCTGTAATTGAAATGTAGAAATAATAAGTATAATAGTTATTATATTACTGTGATTGTAGAGATGATAATTCTGATAACAGTAATAATAATTATATTAATAGTACACGTTTGTTACTTAACTACATAAGAGAAGTGGGTTTCTAGAATATTAAATAATTAGCAACTAGATAATGGAAAAACTTTAATTAAAGGAAACCATTGGTAAAGAATACTTAATGATCGATTAGGGAAAAGAGATATGCACCCTTCAAGTGTCATTGCTTTCATTCATATCACTGAATGATTTATATAGAATGGGATTTTTGGAATTCTCCAAAGAAGGAAAATGACTTGGTTATCTTTCGTAGTACGGTAGCTAAGACTCAGATTGATTACTTACTCATTCGGAAGGGTGATAGAGGCCTTTGTAAGGATTGCAAGGTTCTTCCGAGTGGAAATATTTCCACCCAACATATGGTTTTGGTGATGGATTTAGAAATTAAGAAGGATAAGAGGAAGAAGGCTCTTTATGACCGATCGAAGATTAGATGGGGAGGCCTGACTCCCGCCTTTTCCGGGGAGATAGGGGAGAAGTTGAGTAGTTTTGGGGCTTGGAGTAGCAGTGGGGATGTGAACAAAATGTGGGACATGATTGCCATTTGCATTAGAAAAGTAGCTATCGAGGTATTAGGAGTATCGAGAGGGACCTTTGGTGGACATCAAGGTGATTGGTGGTGGAATTGATAAATTCAAGGTAAAGTTAAAGCTAAGAAGAGTGCCTATACAAAGTGGTTGTAGTGTATTCATGAGGATGAAAAAAACAGAGGCTTAAAGATATCTATAAGATTGCGAAGATAAAAACGAAGTCGATGATCACGAGTGCTAAGATAACAACATTTGAACAATTGTATGTCGAGCTTGGGGAAAAAGGCAAGGACAAGAGATTGTATAGGCTTTCGTTTTTATGTGACGTCTACAGCTGTTCGGTGGGGGTTGTTTTACCTGTTTATTCCACATTTAAGGCAATTGAGGGAAGAGATGAAAATGCCAAGTGAAGTGCATCAAGGATGAGATTGGTGACGTGTTGGTGGATGAGACGTCCATTAAGCAAAGGTGGCAAACTTACTTCCACAAACTCTTAAATGAAACAGGGATAGAGATATTGAGTTGGGTGATTTGGCGCACTATGGTCGTCTTTGAAATTTTGGTTGTTGCAAGCATTTCAAGGTTGACGAGGTTAGACGTGCTATTTTATCCACAAAAAAAAGGTAAGACGTGCTATTAGTAGGATGAACAGAGGGAAAGCGATCGGACCCGATGTGGTTCCGGTGGAATTTTGGAAGAGCATTGTCATGGATGGTATGGAGTAGTTGACTAAGAGATCTAATGCTATTTTGAAGTTTTCTAAGATGCGCGATAACCATTGTACTAGAACAAGGATGATATAAAAAATTGTAACAATTATAGCGTATCAAGTTGCTAAGCCACACTGTGAAGGTCTTGGGGGAGAATGGTGGAGATGAAGGTGAGGAGAGGAGTGTCTATTTCAAAGAATCAGTTTGGATTCATGCTAGGGCGATCGACTAGGGAAGTAATCATTTTGTTCGGAGGCTCATCGCACCGGGCTTACCTAGTGCAGGTTATCTTTCCTATGTGATTTTCGAGCTATTGCATAGGAATGGGGTTTACCCTGTACACATCCAAAGGGTAGCGGTGTCGGGTTCTCCTTGTCATAAAAAAAGAGAGATCTTCATATGGTATTAATTGATATTGAGAAAACCTATGACAAAGTTTTGAGAGATGTCCTCTAAAGGTTTCTGGAGGCGAAACGTGTTCCAATGGTCTATATTAGGGTGATAAAGGACATGTATGATGGAGCCGAAACTCTGGTAAAAACGGTGAGGAGACTCAAAGTATTTTCCTGTTGAGATGAGACTTCATCAATGATCTGTGCTGAACCCTTTTCATTTTGCCTTAGTGATAGATGAACTGACATGGTCTATTCAGACGGAGATTCCTTGGTGTATGTTATTTGCGGATGACATAATACTAATTAACGAGACTTGGGATAAAGTAAATGATAGGTTGGAGGTTTGGAGACATACTTTGGAGTCTATAGGGTTCAAATGGATCAGGACCAAAATAAAATACTTGAAGTGCAAATTCAGTGTTGCTAGGGATGAAGTGGATATCAATGTGAGGCTTGTCACAAAACTTATTCCCAAGGGAGAGTTTAAATATCTTAGGTCCATCATCTAGAGTAGTGGTGATATCAATGATGATGTCATGCATCGCATTGGGGCAACATATATTAAATGAAGGCTTGCCTTGAGAGTATTGTGTAATAAAAAGATACCACCTAAACTTAAAGATATGTTTTATAGAATGGTTGTTAGACCGTCTTTGCTATATGGGGTGGAGTGTCAGCCAGTCAAAAATTCGCATGTTCAGAAGATGCACATTGCGGCGATAAGGATGTTGAGATGGATGTATGGACATACTAGGTGCGATCATATTAAAAATGAAGTTATTCGGGAGAAGGTAGGGGTGACCTTTGTGGCAAACAAGATGAGAGAAGCGAGACTGAGATGATTTGGGCATTTGCAAATGGGGAGTGTCGATGCTCCTGTTAGGAGGTGCGAGAGGTTGGATTTAAGGGTAACGCGGAGGGGTAGAGGTAGACCGAAAAAGTATTGAGGAACTTCATATCACCGAGGACATAACCTTAGAAAGGAATGAATGCCACGTACCAGGGTAGAAAGTTAATAGGCTAGTAGTGGTAGAATTTTGTCTTGTCTTTTGATGTACTAGGTTAGTAGGATTAGTTGCGTCTTTATATATTGTATTTTACTGCTCATCATTTATTTTGCTACTTTTATTTTATTTATAAAATTTTCATATATAGTATCTTCTGCTTATGGGGCGTGATTGTTGAGACTGATGGTTTTTCGAAAACAACCTTTCTATCTCTATGAGGTAGTGGTAAGGCCTGCGTACATTTTACCCTCCCCAAACCCCACTTGTGAGATTCCACTAGGTATGTTGTTATTTTATTTATAAAATTGTCATTGCTTTTCATTTTGATCGCTATTCTATATGTATTATTTTTCTGCTTTTGGGGATGATATACTTAAGCCGAGGGTCTTTTAGAAACAACCTCTCTATCTCTATGAGGTAGTGGTAAAGTTTGTGTACACTTTACCCTTCTTAGACCCCACTTATGGGATTTCACTGGGTATGTTGTTATTGGAATTTTGGGAGCTTGGGATGTGGTTAGGAACTTCTGATTTGCTTTAGGATATTAAGTCGGCTAGGCGGATTAATTAGTAAATTGCTTAGCCATTAGGTACTTAGTCTTCTAGAATCTATTCCAACAATCCTTACATATTTCATAAGACTTTTAGGAATACAAGGTACTTGTTGAATTTGTATGCATTAGGTTTGGTTCTTTAGACTATGAACCAAATTTAGACCGATAAAATTTAAGTTATAGCCCTTCCTTTGGGATAGCAACCACATAATTGTTATTCTATGTCGGAACTTAGTGCCTCTTGTTTTGTTTTATCATTTCGGTTTCGTCTGTCAATATTGATTATATATAAATTTTAGATGTATTTCATACAATGGTGGATCCAGGATTTTGAGGTCATTGGTGCTAACTTCCTTTAATATAAAGTTGCTACCGATCACATAGTATAAGTTCCATAACCGTTCAAACATAATAGTGGAAAAAGTTAATGAAAAAATACGATTTATATTGTCATTTCCATAAAATACTTTCCATGTCAAAAGTTACAATAACACTAAGAATGTTATGATTTTATTTTATTTTTTTAAAAAAAAGGACTTGCAGTCACTAGTTACAACTATGCTCAACAATTTTTCTTATGTTTAAAATGACTAATAAGTAATAGCATCATTGCTTATAATTGTGAATATCTTACATCTACCTAATAAGTTAATAAAAGAGGAAAAAGCAACAGCGTTCACTGGATCACTTTGATAACACATAAATAATAAGCATTGTAAAACCCCAACAATGGAGTTACCAAAAAACTGAAATTGTTCATAGAATATTGTGTATTATATTTATACGCAAAATTTCTAGCTTTAATCAACAACAATAACAACATACTTAGTGAAATTTCATCAAATGAGGTCTGGGGAGGGTAGAGTGTACATAGACCTCACCACTACCTCATGAGGTAGAGAGGCTGTTTTTAAAATCTCTAACTTAAATAAAAATACGTTAGTAGCTTGTTTTTTATATTTTGATTTTGGGATTTTGAGGGGACTCAGTAGATCACTTCAGTTGCTGTGTAGCCTTGTTCCTTTTTGTTTTTTTAAGCTTCTTTCTGTGACCAAGGAGGACTTGGCAAGCAGGTTAGATGCACTAATGTTTTTACAATTTAATTAGTGAATGAGATACAGGAAAAGTAGGAAAAAAAAAAAAGATGAGCAGAAAGTCAGGAGGGAAAAGATAATAGAAGAAGACTCAACGTTTTTTAAATGCTAAAAAAGTATATTCTGTTAGCCTTTTGAAAAAAGGAGATTGCAGCATAGATTCGAACCCACTAAGTTGGTGTGGGAACGCTGAAAATTCAGCCTCAAAACCAAAGCACCCATCAATCTACTTTGCTAAGGGGTGCTCGCAAATACATTACATCTGTTTTTTCATATTTTATAATATATATGGACAAAGTTACCGTCAAGGTTAATGGGTGCTTGAGCACCCGGCATGCTACATGTGGATCCTCCCTGATTTCATATAATGCTGCCTAAATGTATTGCTTTATACTTTCTTCATACAGATGTTCACTGGATTAAATGAATGGTAAAAAGATTTCATGACTACCTGATCTGGCAAAACAATTTAAATGATGAACAATGAGACTATCTGAATAATATTTATTTAAATTTGCTGTTGACAGGGGGCAAGGCAAATGTATATGAATCACCTTCGTCCTTTCCTCTTGAAGCATCAGGCCAAGCTGGACCAAGTTGTTGGATTTTTTTATGGTCAAATGGTAATCACAAACTTGGTCTTCCTATTTCCCTTTGTTTCTTCTTCTTTCTTACTGTTTTGGCTTTTATTGTCTGAGCTTTACGTCAGACAACAAATTATACTGTAGATTCATGTTTGGTTGATGAGCTGTAATGACATAGGATGTACACCCTAGTTTGGAGCTGTTCGATATAATAGTTTTGGTTTTAGATCTTATAATCAGTATCGATTACCTGTTTGGCCCTTCAGCTTGCTTAAGTTAGTTAAGGCGCAATTTGCAAGCAACTGTTATTGCAATGTCATTTGACCTGCATTATTCCTGGCCTTGCAGTCCAAGTTTGTTAACATGCATCAAGCTGAAATCAAGTTCATGAGGGCACTTATGATGAGGACCTTCATATCAGGTAGCCAAATAAACAACTTGGGACTTGCTACTATTTCGGGTGTTAGATATCAATCGTTCCATTCATGTATCATCTGTTGCTTAATTAATGTCCTTTTGGTCAAGTATGCAAAAAAACCAAGTTGGTGGTTTTTCATTTACATATTTATGTCGTATCCTCTCTTCAATGTTTCTCTTCTTATCCAGCAAACCAGTTTGCTTCGGGTTTTATTCACCCTGAGAGAAGGCACGTGAGGGGTGCAATTGAAGGACGAACACAGCAGTTTGACACTTCCGATTCTGAAGAGGAAGAGTGATGCTCGACTCAGGAACCACTTGATCATTGCAATGATTTCCTTTGATAACAGATATATTCTGCATAGCAAGTATTATGACTTCCCAAATAGATTTTCCAGTGATAATGTACATAGTTGCTCCCCTTCTTTCAAGAGACATTAGCTTAGTTGTTCAGATGCAGCTAGGAATTTTTTCCACTCTTCATTCTCAAGGTTGAAATAATTACTGGCAAACGGTTTTATTTGTGTATGTTACTGTGCAGATGTAGTGTTTCTAATTCTTCTTTTTCATGTCACTAATTTTTACTGTAAGAAATGACGCAGTGATCATTAGTTTAATATAATATGCCAAACTTAACTGGTTGTCTTGTAAAGCCAATTCATATACATCATGTTGAGAAGGTTTAGGACTAATACGGTTAGGAGGATTATGCCCTGGGTTTCTTGATAAAATAAGCAGTCAAGATGCTCTTGCTGATTAGATTTTTGTGTCCTCATCAAACTTGTTTCGGACATTTACGGGTCGTTTGGTGTGAAGGATAAGTACTAATAATCCCAATTTAAAAATACAGTGGCTCTTAAATTGTTATTTGGTTGGCTAAACTGGGATAACTTATCTCGGGGCTAATAAATAGTATTGGGATAAGTTATTCCTCCTCTTAGATATTATACTTCTCTTGGGATAATAATGGTAAATTACAAAGATATCCTTTTAAATTCTTTTTGTACTTCACTTTGTATATTTACAATATTTTTAATATAATATATAATAACATTCACAATCTTCATTCCTCATTTGTATGATACTTCTTCATAAGTTTCTATTAAAAAAAAGAAATACTATATAATATAATTTTTATTGGCTAAGTTTTATGATTTTTATATTTTGATTTTTTATAAATCCTTTTTTTACTTTAACAAACTTAGAAATGGAAGTTCTATTTTTAAATTAAACTAGTTTAGTGTACGTGTTTTGCACATATGTGCCTCATTGATTTAAAAATTATATATAAATAGTAATTTCCATTAAATAAATATAATATTCATGCAAATAAAATTAAATAAATACTATTAGTTTGATGCAATAGTTGAGTCAATTTGTGAACTAACAAAGATGAGAAAATCAATTCAATTGCTTATAATATAAATATGCTAATAGTATTTTAATACATAAAATAATAATTTAGAGTTGCATAATTAACTGATTAAATTTTAACGTAACAAAAGACTCCTAAATATAAAAGTAGTTTAATGCTTCCAATGTAATTTTACTGAATTTTTTCTTTTAAATTTGTTATATCATATACTTTTATTAACGAAATATTTAATAGTCAAAATTTTAGTTAATTATTTACATAGAATAGTCCTAAACCAAAAGTGAATTATAAATATAAAATAAATTCTAATTCAAAAGTAAATCATGAAACTAAATAAATAAAAGATAAAATAATAAATTAAGAAAAATAGTGAGAAGATGATTTCGTCTAATGCAGAGTATTTTAATGAACATATATAACTTATATCATAGATTACACAAATGCAAATAAACTTCAAGATCTATTTAAGGGTAGAGCTCCCAACATGAGTTTCTTCATACTCAGGGTTCGAACCATAGACCACTTATTAAGAAAAAATGGTCTCACCACTGCACCACAACCCAAGTTGATAATTCAAGAAAATAAATATTTTAGTTTATCATTGAGTTTTAAATTCACATCCACCTCTTATCTACCTCAATATGAATAATAATTAATATGTTAACATTTTCTATTATGATATAATTCAAATAATAAAATATTTACTTACCATTTTTTTTTTTTCTGTTTGAGACTTTTAGCAAGAGACTGAACATAGTAATTTCAATAACTTGGGTCATATATTTGAATGTTGTAATTCATATTGAATACCAATATGATAGTTCTTTTGAGTAGGGACTATAGAGTCGTATAATGAAAGCTTCTTCAATTTTTAAATAAACACATGCATTGCTTCCAAGCAAGTATTCATACAAACAAAAATTGAAGCCAATAAAAATGTAGATAAATCATCAACCAACATGCATATAAATTGTGGGATAATATAATATTATGGAAGAGAAGAAAAATATTAGTACGTGTGTAAATGGCCCTCGTGAACCTGTAAGAAAATTCTTCTCCATTAATTTTTATTATGTTTATTATATTTAATATTATCAAAATAACATAAAACATTTTTTAAAAAATGATAAAAAGACAACTTTGCTCTGATACCAATAGTAGGGTGGAAGCATATATATCATGTAGATATATGTTATTATGAGGGTTTTTATTATAAGGTTCTTTATTTAATTTATTATAGAGTTTTAGGTCCAGGTTTATGGTTTAGGATTTAGGTGTGGAATTAGGGTCTATTTTTATTTTCTGTGGACTAATGAATTTTTGGATCATATGGTAGGTTATATTAGGGTTAGACATTTAAATAATTAAATTAAATGGCAATAAGTCATTGAATAGGTCTTGGTAGTCTA
>DF365377.1:552-11042 GCA_000787875.1 Solanum virginianum
CAAAACGTAAAGTTTTTGGACCCATTATTAAAACCCCTGACAATGTAAAGCCCGTTGGATTCAAATGGGTCTTTGTTCGAAAACGAAATGAGAAAAATGAAGTCATGAGGTATAAAGCCCGACTCGTAGCCCAAGGATTCTCTCAGAGATCTGGGATAGATTATGATGAAACGTATTCACTTGTGATGGATACAATTACTTTTCGTTTCCTTATAAGTTAGGTAGTCCAAGAAAATTTAGACGTGCGTCTTATGGAAGTTGTAACGACATACTTGTATGCTACAATGCATACTATATTACGTAGCAAAGACTTTTTCTCAAGTGTGACATTATGCAAGGGGATTTGCTGTTATAGCAGTTTATGTCGACGATACAAATATTATTGGAACTCCTGACGAGTTATCAAACGTTGTTAAATATTTGAAAAGGGAGTTTGAGGTTAAAGATTTGGGAAAAACCAAATTATGCCTTAGTCTAGAGCTTGAGCATAAAGAAAATGAAATTTTTGTCCATCAGTCAGCATACACTGAAAGATTGCTTAGACGTTTTAACATGGACAAGTGTCATCCTTTAAGCACCCCTATGATTGTAAGGTCTCTTGATCCCCAAAAGGACCCATTTCGCCCTAAATAAGAAGATGAGGACATTCTTGGTCCTGAAGTACCATACCTCAATGCTATCGACTTTGACATGTCCTACTGATGCTATGTATCCACGAGGTNGAAGATGAGGATATTCTTGGTTCTGAAGTACCATACCTCAATGCTATCGGGGGACTTATATATTTGGCACAGTGTACGAGACCTAATATAGCCTTTGCGGTAAATTTGTTGGCATGTTTTAGATCTGAGCCAACACGGAGATATTTGAATGGGATTAAACATATTTTTAGATATCTCCGAGGAACCACTGATTTGGGGTTATTCTATTCTAAGAAGACCCCTAACTCGGGTTTAGTAGGATATGCTGATGCGGGATATCTTTCTGACCAGCACAAAGCTCGCTCACAAACTGGCTACTTATTTTGCTGTAACGACATAGCCATTTCTTAGTGTTCTACTAAGCAAACACTTGTAACGACATCTTCCAACCACTCTGAGATTATCCTCCTTCTATGAGGCCGGAAGGGAGTGCGTTTGATTAAATCTGAGGATAATGTTGCTTGTGTTGCACAAGTTAGGGGAGGATACATTAAAGTAGACAGGACCAAGCACATCTCGCCAAAATTTTTTATACTCATGAGCTCCAAGAAAGTCGACAAGTTGATGTCAAACATATTCGCTCCTCTGATAATCTTGCAGATTTATTTACTAAATCTTTGCCGACTTTAATATTTGAGAAACTTGTTTATGGCATAGGAATGAGGCGAGTTAACAAGATGCAAGATTAATTTCCCGAAGAGAAAATATTTTAGATGTCCCTGAAGTGACAATTTGATTTCATTTACTGGGAGCAAACTATAATGCATTATGCTTCAGTGATGTTCAGTCCAAGGGGGAGTGTTATGGAAATGATGAAAAATGAAGTGCTCACATACACTATAAAGAGAGAGGCCCTCCTTGCTAGTTAGAGAGATAATAAGAAAAACAAGCTACTTACTTAAGTAGAGTTTTGCATAGTTTAAAATTTATATTACTCTTGTAGTGAAAGTATCCGAGGACGTAGACATTATTTGCTGAACCTCGTTAAAATTGTGTGTTCTTTTTAGCTCTCTTTGGTGGAGACACTCTAGTCTGTATCATTTCACAATAATTTCTATTATATTAGAAATAGGTTATGAACATGCTTGCTTGTATGAGGGCATATTTGTCTTTAGAAATAGGTTATGAACATGCTTGCTTGTATGAGGGCATATTTGTCTTTTAATGCTTGTGATAGTTACGTGTCATTTCCATGTGTTCTTGCTGAACACATCATCATTTACTCTCCGCTTGCTTGTGATTTCACCGCGTTTAGCCAGCAAAAAACTTCTCATTCCACATAAACCTCCCTAATTGTTATCTCTTAATTTTTTGGTAATCCTCTTTGTTTTGCTCAAAATTGAAGGGGTTCTCTTTGTTGGTTCAGTTTCATCTGAGTTCTGAATGTGTTTTGCTCGAAATTGTTTCTTTGTGCTTTGGAAACTCCTATAATTTGCTGTGTTTTGCTCAAAATTTTGTCTGTCATCTTTATTCCCCTCAGAATTGAGGGTAGATTGAATAGGGTTTTTCCCGTTGGTTAATTTCTATCTAGATGTGTTAATATTTCCGTTGTTTTGCCCATTTGGGTTTGCTGTAGATGTTCACCTTTTTTGTGTTTTGGAAGCCCCAATAATCTATTATGTTTTCCCTATTCCGTTCTTGGATTTCAATTAGTTAATTTGCCTAAATTTGATCTGGGTGTGCTATTCCAATAATCTGTTGTGTTTTTCCTGTTCCGTTTAGAAATACAATTAGCCAATTCCATGGGCATAGTTCAAGATGTCGGCGAACATCATCTCCCTATGCTTCCTGAACATTATACGCAACAAGTGAATCATTCTGACATGATGAGGCCTTGTTCTTCTTTTATTATGTTGAATGGAAGTTATCTTTCCTTTGGTTTCCTAACTGCAGGATTACAATTTTCAGAATAACTCAAGTTAGGGTTGTAATGCTGCGACTAGGAGATGGTCTGAGTAGAATATTTTAGTAACGTAGATCCTTTTTTTTTTTTGGTGTGTGTGTGTGTGTATGTGTGTGTGTGTGTGTGTGTGTGTGTGTGTGATGTCAAACCTGTTTATGTATGATCTGTGCTTTGTGAAGTTGATTCTCTCTTCGACATTTAGAGCTTGAGTTGTCCTCAATTGTCCTATTATGAAAATATGCTTTTATATGTTGTAATATTATATAGCACAAGGGATTTGAGCTATGTTTATTGCTGCAATATAATTCTTCCACCCAAATTATCAATGTTGCGTACTTCTGTGAAATCAATTTAAATCTGCTCATTGTATTAAAAATTAGCCATTCTTCTCCGGGGATATTCGAGACTGTTTTAATGATTTTGAGCATAGATTTGCACCTTTTCATCGCTCCTATTATGCAGTATTTGTCTTCACGTCATTCTCTATCCACATCCGTCGAGTTCGGATTATGCACTCTTTCTCAGTTGTCTTTCTTTGCTGGTTCTACATGCTTTCATGAACTAGCCCCTGTTCCGATTTAATTTAGAATTTCCATAGCCACACTATCAAAAGTTTGCTGATTTAAAAAATTGCACATAGTTTTCTGTTTTTTCCATTTTTGGTCATTCATCAAATCGGCAAGAGAGGCATGACTTCTACAATTGGTGAGTTCTGGTTCAGATGCAGACCAGAGGTGTGCAAAGTTTCACGAAAGGAAAAGTAAGAGAATGGAATCCAACCGTGAGTCTGCCAGGACATTCCAGGGCAAGTCAGGTTGGTTTCATCTGAGTATGTAGAGAAACGATAGAGAGTATCTACTTCTAATGTTGTTTATTTCTGGATACTTGAATTTTTTTTCTTTTTGAATAACAGAGTTGAAAAGCCTATTGATGAGAATGCTGAGATCTCAAGAACATTGAACCGACTTTACGCTATTGAAAATGTTAAGTTTTTAGTATCTGAAACTTGGCACATTAGATGAAGTTCAATTGCTGGAAAAGAAGCGCCTTGCTTTACTGATTTACATGTCGTCAATATAATCATATTGAGATTGATATTAAGTCTAAATAACTTGACATCATGAAGTGTTTTTTACATGGTCTCATTTTCTTGTTTGTTTTTTCAATTTAATCTTCAGAGTTGCAATAACAAAAGTTTTATTTGAGCATGTTTGCCCTTTGTGATGGTTCCTTCATAGTTGTCAAGGCTGAGGTGACTCTTGGGGTTAATGAATGCACTGATAATGCCTTGTCAGTTGTACTGGGAGAGCAAAGAACGTTATATTCGAGCATATTTGCTCTTTGTGGTGGCTCCTTGATACTTGTCGTGGGGTTGATGGATGCACTGACGATGCCTTGTCAATTATACTGGGAGAGCAAAGAAAGTTGTATTCGAGCATATTTGCTCCTTATGGTGGCTCCTTCATACTTGTTAGAAATGCATGAGGCCTGTTTTTTGTTTAGCTTGGCTTTCATTTGCTTTTCATTTTTGGAAATGTTATGGTTCAATTCGTTATAGGAGTTGTACCAATTTATTGTTTTCAAGATAAACCAACTTCAATTTAATTTAAGTGCGGCATCTTTTCATCTCAACTTGATGTCTAATCCAATTTTCTTTTGTGGCATTCTGGTCAGTTGACATCTTTCTTTTAACAAAAACATTGTTGAACTTGATTCATCAACAAAATCTCTACCCTTGAACCTAAGGTGTTTTTATCTCTATTTGTCTGTGCATGATTTTAATCTTTTATATCAAGAAAGAAAACAATATGAAGGTACAAATTCTCCATCTTTGATATGAAGTTTTGTTTGATTCTGGTAGACTTGATTTTTACCACATATTTGAGTGGTTGGTTGTTAAATATCCAGATGACATGGACACATTAATATATTTGGTTCCATTGGCCTTTAGCAGATGCACATTCCACAGATGAATGCCCTTGAGTTTGACATGAGCTACAGCTACAATCTGTATTCAACCATAACTCCATTTGCTGTCTATACTTCTATGAAGTTGTCACAGATTGTTATGTATTTGTAGCGTAAAATAGTATTAAACATTTAGTAATTTTTTCACCATCCCAACCTAGTATATATATATATATATATATATGTTATAAATGACCTACGTGTGTTCCAGAAAATTCACAAACATTTTCATACGGTCAGGTCATTATGACCTTTTCTTATCATTAAATAATCTTCAAAATATACCTTATAGCTATAGTAATAATATAACAAAGTACGGATAAAAGTTAATCCATAAAAGACGTCTACATGACGAATCCATAAAAAATGGGTTGATTTTCTTGTAAATTTGAATAACTTTCAGCGCATCAATTTATACAACTCTTAAGGGGCAATTTTATTTAAGATTAAAAATAACTTGTTATGTCGACCACTGCCTCCTATGTGCTCTAAGACACTTAGTATAAGTAGTAAAGACACTTGCTATTCAACGCTGGCTTATATATCAACGTAATCTACATGTCAGTTTGATCCTTCAAAGCATGATGGACTCTTTGACACATTAATAGTCCACGTCAAAGTTGAATGGAGGTCATGATTTAATTTATAAAAAAATAAAATTAAAAAATTATACTTTTTTAAATGACTTTATAAAAATAAAATTCAAAACGAATTAGTAAAAGTATATTACATTTTTTTTATATATAGGTAAAAATATTATAATTATGAATAATTTAAATATTTAATATGAAAGAATTTTTGGTCACACGTTTGAAAAGTAAGAAATAGGTACACCCCCAAAGCCATGCCAGGATCTCTAGTCACCTTGAACAGGGCATACCGCCCCTCCTCCGAACACTTTATGATGAATACAAGAATAAATATCTTCAAATGGGAAAACAGAATTACAAGCCATAATTGGCAAACATCCATTCAACTCCCTTTTTGGTTGGATCTATGATTCTCTCAATAAACAAACCAAAGAGTGGTCTAATAATTTCGCTTATTACATCAAAGTATATTCCTTTATTTATGATTAAAATAGGCGAGAATGTTCATTATCATAAACTATAATTTACTGAATTTTAACCTACTTTATATGAACAAGTATTTAATTTGTAATTAGTACCTACTTCTTTTTAATCACATATTTTCTATCCATCACTTTTTAAATTTGGAGTTTTAAGGAGTAATGTTTTTCAAGTATTTTAAATTCTCAATTATTACGATTTATTATACTTTTTCTCTAATTTTCAAATATATAAATTTTGATTTTAAAAAAACTAAAAGATTTCAAGATCGAAATTAAATTAACTTGACTCTCCAAATTTGATTTGTTTCATATGAACTGAGAAAGCGTAAGCAATGTGGAAGTTGTTATGAAAGTTTAATTTTTGCCCTTTTCAAACTCTAAACACTTATTGAATGTATTGTTTAGTTTTAACATAAAATTATAGAAAAAAAGGGGTCAAATTAAAAAAAAAAAAAAAAAAGAGTTTACAATATATCCCTTAAACAATTTAATTATTTTAAAATTTTTAAAATTTCAAAATGGAGGGAGTAATAATTTCAATTGTTCATTTCTTAGGAAAAACTTACTCCTTGTTAATCCGGAAAATCACTTTAATTTTGAAAAATTCGATTTAATACTTAATTAATTTGAGTATAAATCAAATTCCCGAATGCTAACATGCGGTCGACCGATGATTAGGAAGTTGACTAACTTTTAAAAGATTTGATTGATTTTGAAAAAGTTGACTAGTTTAAAAGTTGACCAATTTTGAAACAATTGGCTAAATTTGAAAGAATGTGACCAAATGAAAGAATTTGACTAAACCAGAAAGAATTTGACAAAAACTTGACTAAATTTGAAAATGGGCTAATTTTGCAAGAAATTTGACTAATACTTGACCCATTTTTTGAAAAAAAGTTTTTACTAAAATCTAATTTCATAGAAACAATCCTGACATCAAAGAGAAATAAAAAAAGGAATTAACACAAATGACAAATATGTTGGAAAAATTAATTAGATTAATAACAAAACCAATAAAATGTTAGTGTTAGCACAAAACATGAAATATAATAATCAAATAAAATACATTAAGAGAAATCTAGATCATTTGGGCTTAGCAGGCCCAAATGCACCTGTCCTAGTTTCTAGATAAGTTGGGCCTGCACAACCCTTTCCCTTTTCTTACTGTTGTTGCCTCCAGGTTGGGCCTTTGACCCATTTTGCTTATGATATACACTTAATGTATAATGATGTATACCAATGTATAAACACTGATTTCTGCTTTCGAAAACTTGTAAACTGCTTCTTTTGACATGTATCTTTTTTATCCCGTGGATGTGGGCTACCTCAAAGAGGGCTTGTTGGGCTTCCATGGCCCAACGAGGTGCAAATGATATGAGAGCCCATTTAGGACTCCAAAGTGAATCACATGCAAAAGAAGGGAGGAAATGACTGAATAATTTCGACTAGAGCATTTTAAATGATTCTATTTTAAATAATTGGGGCAAATGATGAGTTTCTTAACATAAGGAAAAACTTGAAGCAATCACACACTTTCAAAAATAAGTTCTTAGAAGCATGAGATGCATTTTCTTGAAACCAATAAATCAACATAAGTTGAAACCTGCCAATAACCAAACTGATATTTGGATGAACAGAATATTCAACAGATATGAGCCTAAAAATAAGACACTGTCTGATATTCTAAACCCATACATCCTCAACCAAACACCTTCAACCAAACAAAAGAAAATATACCATACATCCCAATAACAGAACATAAGTCACTAATAGGCTGATTAATTGCTTCACCAACACAAACCAGACCAGAAATAGTTTAAACACAATGGCAGAGACAACATCTAAACCAAACAGGGTGTAAATATCATTCAAATAACCATATTCTCTGTAACAAACAAAAAAAATGACCAAACCCCTTTTTCATGTAAGATTTACAATACAAGAGGGGACTGCAGGCTTTCCAGTTATCTTTACACAACTAATATCAGCATTAAAGTCAACATAACAGCCATATAAACACAAGATTGCCAAGGAGAGAACTAGACAGGGTTCAGTCATCTAGAATCTACAATCGATACCCCAAAAATAGGTGAGAAGCCATGACAAGAGATTGTAAACATGAACTGTAACAGACTCGAATTAGGGGGAGGGCTGAAAGATTCGTTAATGTCATTCAAGCTGAACAAAACAGATGCTCAATATATGCTTCATGAGATTGCAGTAGTATCCCCAAAACCTATATGATCATACCCAACGAAATAACAACAGAGATAGAGATAGATAACAGAGATGAACTTCACTGCATAAACATAGACTCAAAAACTCAGAGGATCTCCTACACAACTCAAGCCATTAACAGGCTTAAGTGAGAGTAACAGTGCTAAACAAAATCAGAGATATAAACGACAAAATAGTATCCTAATTTAGGCAAAAGGAACATGACAATGATAAATGCACTCTTTTCTTGCTGGACCAAAACAGAATAGAAACACATAAACAAAGGAACAAACTCATGGGCATGCATATGGCTGTTTATGACCAAAGAGACTCAGATTCTGTAGAAGAACCAAGTCAAAACATCACTAAATAACCTCGATAGCATACCAGGCAGGTCTGGTTCACAAAAAAAATAGATTGACATTATTTTAGAGAACCAGAAACATCAGCAAAATGAACTGTCGAGCTAAATTTGAATATTACAGCATGTATTTGAGAAACAAAATCGTTTCAACTCTAACTCGATTCTTGGAAACTTAACAGCACACAGAGAGGACGCTAACAATACCTTTAACTAAGCATAATGAACCCCACAACGTATCGGCTTAAACATTATCACTCAAACAGCCAACGATAATCAGAAACACCATATCATACGTGTCATTTAAATAAAATAAAGGAAGAAAACTCAGACGAGGACATTACCTGTATCGGAGCAGGAACCGGGATGATGAGCCTGAGTGAAAATGCTTACACCACTACAAATCGAGCTTCCTACACTAATTTGAGACCAGGAACTCCCAGCTTCAGAGCAACAGAACTCCCAGCTCCAAGAAATCTCAAAATTAAACCAGAATTGTGGTCGGGCCCTTCTCCGGATCCTGTGCATAGCGGGTGCTTAGTGCACCGGGCTCACCCTTTTTTTCTAAATGGAAATTGAACGTATTTTTGGGTGAAAGACTACTGTGAGATCAATCTGAGATTTTAGGGTTTTTTGATTATCCGCCGCTGCCCATAATATGCTCAAAAAATGATATATGTAGTCCCCAAATTAGGGCTCCAACTAAAAGAAAAAATCAGAGAGTAAATGGGGATTTTCCCGGTCCATTCTCGGGTTGAATTCAAAATTATCTACCTCATCCTTTGGGAATCGTCCACGAGTCCATATCACAGCCATCAATTTCAATCGATGGTTGTGATATGTACCACGTTTTGATTCCAAAATGAATGAGGTACGGATCAAGTGACGGGGAATAGGGGAGGGACACGTATGTATGAATTTGTTGAGAGAGAACGTTGGGGAATCTGGTTTTGGATTTTCTGGGTTTGGTTTCTAGTTTTCCTTCGGTTCGTTGAGGTGAAAGAGAAGGACGAAAATGGAGAGAGTGGGTATGTACGCATGAGAAAGGGAAAAAATGGGAAAGAAAATGGGATTGGGGGCGCGTGGTCCCCACGCGCCATATATCTACATATATATTATATGTTGGCTGAAAATAAAAGGGGAAGTGGGCCGGGTAAGAAATTAGAATTGGGTTGGGTATGGGATTAGAATTGGGTTGGAATGGATTTAAACCAAATCTGAAGATGAAGGGGTATAAGGTGCAGGGATTCAATTTAAAATTTGGCCAATTGATTGCAATTTTAGCTACAAATTAATTAAAGAGCTTTCAATATTATCAACCTGAAAATTAGGAATAATAACTCCTAAAAATAAATAAATAAAATAAAATTTATTTAAGGAAAATATTTTATTTGTTTATTTATTTATTTATTTTTGAAAGTTAATTATTTCAACTTGTTAAAAATTAAAAGCTCGATGATTAATTTACATCGTGGAGGGTAAAAATTGGATGTCAACAATTGTCACTTTCTTTGGGTATGATCGATGAAAGAGATCGTGGACAAAGAAACTTAACTAATCCAATTTTTAGCCGACCACATCTTCATCTTCTGAAAAGCCCTTGGTACGGACTGAATTATGGAGAAATTAGAATACTTGGGAATGAGATTTTAAGAGCAAATGTTAGAACCCAGTCGAGTTTTCAAAATTGAGCCCGCCTACATATCTTGGGACTTAGGAATCAGGCTGCATGTAGTTCGACTCTATCGGTTGAAGGAGAATTCTCTTCTTCTGAGATAACCTCCAGTTCATGAGGAGTGACAAACAAATCGAATTATAAAAAAGAGGCTTGCAACCTCTTAATCATAAATATGACGCGCTTCACATCCATAATTAAGAACTTACATGGACTTAATTTTCAAAATTCTTAGTACATTGTCACCCGGATTGGAAGATTGCCTCCGGTGAGAGTTGAGATCACCTGGATGTGAAACTGAAAACTAACGGACTCACAGAAATACCCATATGCCTTCTGACAGGAGTGTGGTTAGATTGTGGTGGTAGTCGCTTCCCAGCTCGTGTTCAAAGGGTTTGACACCCCCCTTCAGACTATGTCCCAGTTCGCTGCTAAGAAAAAGTTCCACGTTGTGCTGCATCCTACTTGATGACTTTCACACCTGTGGTTCATTTTGAGAATTTATCCTTTCGGATGCTCTCGATATAACTAAAACAGAATGTTAGTAAAATCATAATTTGAATTAGAGATGAATCTTCCTTCATGTAACGATA
>DF365377.1:11174-26322 GCA_000787875.1 Solanum virginianum
GAATATAAAATAGTCTTGTCGACGATAAATATGCAATGACCTTCTCGATAACTAGAAATAAAATAGCCTTGACAGCGATGAAGATGCAATGGCCCTCTAAGAGTAACTGGAAAATAAAATGGCCTCAGGGCGCGACTGGAAAATAAAATGGTGCTCTGGGCGTAACTAGAAAATAAAATGGCTCTCTGGGAGCAACTGGAAAATAAAATGGCCCTCAGGGGGCAACTGAAAAATAAAATGGCGCTTTGGGCGCAACTGGAAATAAAATGGCCCTCCGGGGACAACTAGAAAATAAATGGCTCTCCAGGAGCAAATGGAAAATAAAATGGCTCTCTGAGAGCAACTGAAAATAAAATGGCACTCTGGGTGCAACTGGAAATAAAATACCGCTCAGGGCGCGACTAGAAAATAAAATGGCACTCAGGGTGCAACTAGAAATAAAATGGCACTCTGGGCGCAACTGAAAATAAAATGGTGCTCAAGGCGCGACTGGAAAATAAAATGGCGCTCTGGGCACAAAATGGCTCTTGGGCACAACTGGAAATAAAATGGTGCTCTGGGCACAACTGGAGGATAAAATGACCTCTACGAGCAACTAGGAAATAAAATGGCTCTCAGCAATACATGAGACGTGATAAATTACTAGGGATTTGAGTGAGACGAAACTGTTTATGCCTCGGTTATTCTCTTGTAGATAAGACCTGCAAAAAATTTCCCTGCATCCACAGAAAATTCCTTAGTTTCAAAGTGAATTGATCTGTGTTGATTCTTCGATTGTCTACTCCTCGTCTTGTCCCCTGATGAACTGCTTTGATCTTCCATCTCTTGGTAGACAGAAGGTATAAAATATACATTTTGACAAAATATTCAACATATTAGAAATGACAAATTTAGAAAAGGTTTTTTGAGAAAAGATCGCTAATTGTCATGTTACGTAAAGCTTAGATGAACATGTTCGGCTTTTGACATAGATTCCTTGATGTGTCGCGGTTGTCTTTGAATTCATGATCAGGCTGAGAATTCTTTAGGCGACTTTCAGAATTGTGATGATGCTTAGTGAAACTTTGAGGGCAACCTCAAAATTTCTGTCCCAATTTAAATGTTGTCAGGGATTGACAGCTTATCAGAAGCACCTTCAGAATTTTTGAGATCTTTCTCAAAAATTCTGTCCCAGTTAAAGTTTTACCATGCTCTGAACTTCGATTTGTTAAAGAGAAACCTCTTTGTTAAGAATGTTTGAGAGCCTCTCAAAAATTCTGTCCCAGTTAAAGTTTTACCATGCTCTGAACTTCGATTTGTTAAAGAGAAACCTCTTTGTTAAGAATGTTTGAGTGCCTCTCAAAAATTCTGTCCCAATTTTCTGTATGGGAGTATGACTGAGCCGTTGTGGATCCTACGTATCCCGTTGGGGCAGGAATCAGGTCAAATGTAGTTCTCACCTCGGGAGGTAGATAAAAATGCAAATTTTAATTAAGAAAATGACCGAGGCCAACATAGGCCGCCTACGTATCTCATTCTTGAGAATTCAGGTCAAACGTAGTTCCAAGGTAAAAGAATAATAAAGAAAATAAGGGGATGACCGAGGCCGACATAGGCCGCCTACGTATCTCATTCTTGAGAATTCAGGTCAAACGTAGTTCCAAGGTAAAAGAATAATAAAGAAAATAAGGGGATGACCGAGGCCGACATAGGCCGCCTACGTATCTCATTCTTGAGAATTCAGGTCAAACGTAGTTCATTCCATAGGGAGAAATAAAATAAATTCTAGAAACCAAATAATGCAATTACAAAGGATAAGAAAAGAAGAAGAATGCGATCTCTAAATCTTCAAACGTAATATCTCTTGACAACATCTGAATTGATTGGTCTTGGCCACTCTTGACCATCCATTTCTGACAAAATTAACACTCTCTCTGACAGAACTTTGCGAACCATGTACGACCCTTGCCAATTCAGTGCAAACTTTCCTTTGTGCTCATCTTGACTGGGAAAGATATGTTTGCTCCCCCTAACAGCACTTTGCAAACCATGTACGACCCTTGCCAATTTGGTGCAAACTTTCCATTGTTCTCATCTTGACTGGAAAAGATACGTTTGAGCACCAATTGTCCAACCTTGAACATTCGAGGTCTTACCCTCTTATTGAAGGAACGAATCATCCTCTGTTAATATGACTGCCCATGGCAAATAGCCGTCATCCTCTTTTCATTGATTAAAGCCAAACGTTTGATTCGATTGTGAACCCAGTCGGCATCACTTAACTCGGATTCTTGAATAATTCTCAATGATGATATTTCTACTTCGATCGGTATTACCGCTTCTGTTCCATATACCAGCAGGTACAGGGTTTCCCCAATGGATGTTCTGATAGTCGTGCGATATCCCAGTAAAGCATAAGGTAGTATTTCGTGCCATCCTCGGTATTTGTCAATCATTTTCCTTAAAATCTTCTTGATATTCTTGTTAGCGGCTTCTATGGCTCCATTCATTTGAGGGTGATATGTTATTAAATTTTGATGAGTGATCGAGCTTCCTACACTAACTCGAGACCAGGAACTCCCAGTTTTAGAGCAATAGAACTCCAGCTCCAAGAAATCTCGAAATTAAACCAGAATTGCTAAAATTCTTTCTGTAAATGGAAATTGAATGTATTTTGGGTGAAAGACTACTGTGAGATCGATATGAGTTTTTAGGGTTTTTTGATTATCCGTCGCTGCCTATAATATGCTCAAAAAATGATATATGTAGTCCCCAAATTAGGGCTCCAATGGAAAGAAAAAATCAGAGGGTAAGTGGGGATTTTCCAGGTCCATTCTCGGCTTGAATTCAAAATTATCTACCTCATCCTTTGGGAATCGTCCACGAGTTCATATCACAGCTATCGATTTCAATCGATGGTTGTGATATGCACCACGTTTTGATTTCAAAATGAACGAGGTACGGATCGAGTGACGGGAAATAGGGGAGGGACACGTATGTATGAATTTATTGAGAGGGAACGTTAGGAAATCTGGTTTTGGATTTTCTGGGTTACGTGAGAAAAGGGAAAATGGGAAAGAAAAGGGGATTGGGGGCGCACATATATATTATATGTTGGCTGAAAATAAAAGGGGAAGTGGGTCGGGTTGGTTTCTGGTTTTTCTTCCGTTCGTTGAGGTGAAAGAGAAGGACGAAAATAGAAAGAGTGGGTGTGTACACGTGAGAAAAGGGAAAATGGGAAAGAAAAGGGGATTGGGGGCGCACATATATATTATATGTTGGCTGAAAATAAAAGGGGAAGTGGGTCGGGTAAGAAATTAGAATTGGGCTGGGTATGGGATTGGAATTGGGCTGGAGATGGATTCAAACCAAATCTGAAGATGAAGGGGTATAAGGTGTAGGGATTCAATTTAAAATTTGGCCAATTGATTGCAATTTTAGCCAATTAAAATTAATTAAATTGAATTCGATTGACTGATTTGACTACACGATGAATTATACAAATTAACTAAAGAGCTTTCAATATTATCAACCTGAAATAATCAAGAATAATAACTCCTAAAAATAAATAAATAAATAAAATAAAATAAAATTTATTTGAGGAAAATATTTTATTTGTTTATTTATTTATTTATTTTCGAAAGCTAATTATTTCAAATTGTTAAAAATTAAAAGCTCGATGATTAATTTACATCGTGGAGGGTAAAAATTGGATGTTAACATTCTTTCTATCTCATTTTTATGTATCATTTTTTCTGGTATGATGTTTAAGAAAAAAATAATTTTTTTAAATTACGATTTAAAATTACTTTTAGATATTTATGTGATTGAAAATTATTTTAATAAGAGTATAGAAAGAAACTAAAAATTATTTTATTAAGAGTAAAAAGAAAATTTTAATATTAAATTATTTTTAATTAGAATAAAATAATATTATTTTAAGTAAAAAGTGTTACATGGGAAGTATCAAAGGGAAACGGAAATGGAGGTTGCATGACATGGTAGCTCGAAACATGACATGCATTGAAATGCTAAATAATATGACAGAGGTTTACTATTATTTTTGCCTCGATTATATTATATTCATGTAATACTAAATTGGAGATTTTGTAATTTTGTTGGGGCATCGCATGAATTATGTGCAGCATGGTGGTATAAACCAGAGTACATCATCAATGAGATCAACATTAACTCTCACCGTCTCATCAAAGACATTCTGCTTATCACAACTCCACAAACTTACACGTTCTAGGTTACACATATTCTGGTACAGTACATAATATTTGTGTTATCCGTTTAATTTATTTATTATTTTACTTCATAATTTTTAATTCGTTTCAAAATGTAGCAGGTGGTGGGAGAAAAGTAATACGTGTAGAAGTGACGATGGATGGAGGAAACACGTGGCGTTTATCACCCAGAGAAGGCAACCAAGTATGGCAAGTACTAGTGTTGGTGCTTAGTGGCAAAGAAATTGTTGTACGAGCTTGGGATGAAACACAAAACACGCAACCCGAGAAGCTTGTTTGGAATGGCATGGTACATTCATGTGTTCTCTTATTTTTCGAATAAAGAATCTAATTTAATATAATATAGTAAGTTCTATTTTTGCAGTATAATTTTATATTTTTTGGTGTCAATTTATACGCAAATTAATATTTTTTAAGTTAAATCATAGAGGGAGTGATGAACAACTGTTGGTTCCGAGTGAAGACTAATGTGTGCAAACCCGTCAATGGAGAGATTGGGATAGTGTTCGATCACCCGATCCAACCTGGAAACCAAACCGGTGGGTGGATGGAAAATCGGAGAGCCTTAACAAAAACAATATTAAACAAGAGAGTGGACATCAATTGTTACCCATTGTTTTAGAATGTATCATTTTATTTTGTGTTTCGTGATAGTTTTAATGAACATAATATTTGGATAAATTTTATTTTTATCAATATAAAAAATTAATAACTTAAAAAATAAGATTTATATTTAAAATTTTATTTGTAAATTTGTTTAATCTTAGCTTAGAAATAAAAACAATGTATTTATTTTTTTATTTTATTACTTTCGATTTGTCGTTTGTTTTTTAAATTCTATCAAGATTTTCTTGAACGTACAGAAATGACTATAACAGAGTTTCTTTTATTCATATTAACAATTACTCTAAGGGAAATATTTTTATGTGGTGCTAATGATTTAATAATTATCTTTGTAGTTTTAAAATGTTTCAATTTATGCTCTTACCTATTATCTGAATATATCAAGAAAGATGTATGGCCTAATAAGACTATTATGAAACATTTACTTATGGGTGAAGCTGAATAGGATACGAGGTAGAACTATTATAAAAAGGTATGATAAAAGAATAAAAATTATATATGTAATTTATCTTGATTATGAGATGAATAAGTTCTGTATATATTGAACGAGACCAAGTAGAGATAGATGTTTTGAACTAACTGATAAAAACACGTTCTCTAAACTATTAAATGTCCTTATGTTCTTAATTCTGATATAACGATTATAAGTTGTATATATTAATCATATCTTTTGATTTATTAAAAAATGAAATTCTGAGATGAGTTAATATGCTTGTAAATTGAATGACAATAATATATATTGGTGAAATAATTAATTAGTTGATGAAATCCATGTCTCAATATATAGATTGATGATACACCCTTTTATGAGAAGCCTATAAGTTTTTATGTGCAAACTCAATCGGTAGATTTATGAATATAGCACATAAAATAAATTAAGTATTGCTCTAAAGAAAATTAATTATTAAATTAAATTTGTCAATAATATAATTTATTGATTAGTATATGTAATCTTAACATGTGAAATTACATAAGTGTTTAATTAAAAAATTTTAAATATAAATGAAGGAGTACAATTACAAATTTTTAGAAAATAATTTATAATTTATTATGGCAAGAATAGTTCAAATTAACTGAAATTATTTTCATAATATATGTGGTCCTTATCATGCCCATATTGAACTAAAACTCCTTATTTCTAAGAAAAGAAAAAGTCACCTGAATTTCTTGTTTTTGAAGAAAAATGTGTTTTCTTCTTCAATTTGAATTGGAAAAGATCCTCTATAGTTTAGAATTTTCCTAACTTAGAAAATAAAAATTAATATTCTACATAATACTTATCCATCCAAATATTTAAAAAGATCAGCTATTAATTTGGGATCATCGCAGAAGACCGTAAAACTGCAGTTCAATATGCATCAAGATATAATAGAAGTCTATACAGTATTAAGACACTGACTTAGCTCATAAAAAAAAAAAGAAACAGAGACAAGCCAATAGCTTCAGTGGTTTTTTTAATTATTAAATTAAGTTGACACATTGTTTTAATTCAAAAGATATAGCTTGGGCTCTGTAGAAGGAACATATACTTGTTAAAAGTGAGCCATAGATAATTTATCATGTCTTAACCCTTTAAAAACTACATATCATCTATAGGTCTCTGCTTTGATCAGGAAATTCTCCAAAAGTGACAAACATAACGCTCATGCCCCTGTTCCTGCAATTCAAACAAAACAGTTGTTCAATCTAATCTCCTACTGGAACTGATGTCACTTTAATTACTTTTGACTTCTGCCTCAAATACATACATGTTATTGTTAACTTGAAAATCCACCAATGTGGAAAATGAGATGACATCAAGTTTATGGTACAGTTCTAAATATTTAAATTATGCTTGTCATTGGTATGTTTGCATATATGTACTAATGGTAATATAATAGTAACATGATAGAAAAATTAAAATTTGATAAAGAATGTATATATATAAAGCTTGAAAAGTAGACAAGCTGGAGGCAACAATATTTCTTAGATGAGAAGATAAACTGCTATAAAAATCACATAAGAGTTATTCTGCTATAAAAATCACATGAGAGTTATTTATAGTTGTGATAGGAAATTTCAAGAGAGAAATTCTAAAGCAAAGGATGGAGAAGCTTTTGAAGAATACGAGTAAGATAATAGGGAAGCTAAGAAGGTTACTTGTAAGTTCGAGGGGAAAACTCTTGATTGTTGTGATTTTTTAAAAGAAAAGAATGTGTGGACATAAAACAACCACGTAGTACAAAAATATAAAGTATCTGGAATGAAAAGAAAGGGGACAACTTGATTTGCTAAAAACAGTATTATTATTTTACCCTTACAAATGAGCTTATTTATAATATATACAGCGCAAGAAATCTGATTTCCAAGTTACAATATGCAAGTCAGTACAAAATAATAAAAGTAGCAAACCTCTGGACGCCGCAAGTTAGCCACTATCCAAATCTGTCACAACTACAGATGATTAGGCTCACTTTAGAGGTGGCTCGAAATAGGAGTTGCATCAAAAAGATGTAGAAGTATAGTATGAGTGCTAAAAATAGTGGTACTCAATAGGCATTATAGGCCAATCAAACTCATAATTATCAAATATACATGTAAGCAGCATGAAGGTACTAACAACACAAGGATTAAACCATAGACTAAGACTAAAAGTATCCCGAGGTACAGAGAAAACAAACAACAATCAAGAATAATTTATCAGAATGTCAAGTAGTTACAACAAACCCACAAATCATAGTACATGGATATGGTCAAGATGGCGTAATAATAAAATAATAAAATTTCAAAAAATATCACGAATCATCCGAAATAAATTCTGAGCTCATCAACAGTAACAAAAGGATCCAAAAATATGTGTACGGACCACCCAAAAGTATACTTCGAGTTCATCAACTATAATAAAATAGAAACTCGAAGTATATATATGAGCCACCCAAAAATATACCTCAATCTCATCAACTATAATAAAAGAGAAGCTCAAAGTATGTCTATGGGCCACCCAAAAATATATCTCATGCTTATCAATAATAATAAAACTTGAAACAAGATAAGATATGTCAATCCTCATTCTTTTTTATTAAATTCTCACATTAACCATATATTTCATAAATTTCTTGGTTTAGCCATTTCTTTAACAAGTTTTTCATTTTTAACCATTCCTCTTCGAGGTTTTATCAAAAATGGACAATGAAAAATTCCATCAAGAATCCAATATTTACTAATGTGGAATTCTAATATCCCAGTTGTGCTGTCTTAGGCCCAACAACTTAATAATTACAACAAGAGCCAAGAGCAGGAAATTGAAAAGTACATAAAAGAACATAGGTAACCAAACAAGTTGGCACACAACATCCTAAGTTTCACGCCGCGTAAGAGTCATTTCTAAGGATACTAGATAATAAGAACAATGACCGACCTAAACTAAGGCTCTTCGACTAAAAGTTATACTAACTATCCAACGATGGTCATCATATTACAAAAAGGATAAAAAATGACTAATAATTCCCAAATTTAAACCTAAACATATGATATTACTCTAAATATATAAAAGAAATTATAACCTACCTCGAGGTCGAAACTACACTCGAACCGCTATTTTGGAGCCTTTTCTTTCAAAGTAGCTTTCGAATGATGGTCACTTTATCAAATTATCAAAGAACACATCAAAAAATGACTACAAATACCCATATTGCAATATACAATTATGGAATTGAAATCGGGTCAAAATTCAACATTAGGATTCACATACAAAATCGAGAAATTGACTTTGTCACAAGGTCCTAATCAACTCAAGAAACTTGTAATCCAAAAATAGATACAATCTAAGCATCGAAAAGGCTTAAATCATTATCAGTAAAATCCAAGCCCTAAGAGATAAAAAATGAAGAAAAAGGGTGAAATTGAATGAAACTTACAAGATTTTTGATTGATCTCTTTATGATTTATTTAGATGGGCACACATACAAATTCGCCCTATATAGTTAATTGATCGAATGAAAAATTGCAGAAAAAAAATCAATCCTGGACATTGGAACCCATTGAATGTACTCTTGAACAAGGCAAGCTTTCCTAGTTGGTAAGAAATGAGTTTTGCTTGTAATTAATGTTAAGTATACAAATATCTGTACATGTGTATGATTTTGATGATTAACAAACTATAACAAGGATCAGGTAACACATTAGGTTTCCGTGATGTTTCTGGTGGTGGACAACAGCCTGTAAAGCTGATGTGGTTGGAGAGAAGTCTTTCAGAAGTGTACTAAAGGACCAAGGGTCCTTAGGCTATATATACAGCAGCATAAAAGACAGAAGTCCAAGTATTTTCAAGTGAAGTTTTTTTAGAAAGAAAAAGATTGAAAAAGAATATACTTCTTAGTTGAAAAGCTTCCGTTTGGCTTCCTATGCAAGATAACAACATACCCAGTCAAAGAATCAAGATAAACTAGGTACTAGTTTAAAGTTTTGTGTGTTGAGCAAGTTGTAATGAGCACCAAAATGTATTATCACTCTTTATCTATAAAGGTTAGTGATTAGTCTTTCATTATTCTGTATTGAGTGTGGAAACATACCTTGAAGACAGAGTTGTAGTCTTAAGGTGTATATGTATGCGTTTTCTGTCTAACTACTTTAGAAGTGTAGGTTAGATTGAAGTTGATTGTAAGGTTGCTCACTGTTGGTGCTGGAGAGCCCATCAGTCAAAGCAAGCAAGTTCGCAAGATCCTAAAAGATCTTCCCAAGTCTTGGGAAAGGTGGATGCAATCACTGAATCAAAGAACCTGAACAGCTTGAGAATAGATGTACTCATTGGCATACTTCATACACATAAGCTAAATAAAAAATGAGATTCAGCTAAAAGAGAAGGTAAGAAAGACAAATCACTAGCATTGAAGACTGCTCAAAATGATGAGGAGATTGATGGTGTAGATATGACATTTCTCACCAAGAGATTCAAAAAGTTTGTCAGACAAAGTCATGGCCTAACAAAGCAAGGAAAAGCATGAAGATCATATGGGGGCAACGATCTACGTCATGGTTGAGGAAAACCAGGATAGGACACTTCATCAGAGAATGTCCTCATAGAAAAGGTGACCACGAAGAAGAAAAAAGAGCTGGGAAGGACAGAAGGAAGGAACAGGTACCTGACAAATACAAGAAGAAAGCAGCTACAGATAAGATAATGATAAAGACACAAGGAGTCTGGGGAAATTCTTCCAATGACTCTGAAGAGGAAGAGCAACTTGAAAACTCGTCCATGCTTGCAGTAAAAGATGATGATGAAGTCTATGATGGCCTCTTTGCCTTTATGACTCAATCAGATGGTGAAGAAGAGGATGATGAAAATGTAACTTTGCTAGACCTTAAAGAAAATTTGGACCTCTACTCTACCAGGAAGTTGAAGAAATTGGCTTGTGTTCTTATTGACTCTATCTATGAATTGACAACTGAGAAGGATTTGCTGAGTAACAGTGTAGATGTGTCGCAGGATGAGAAGATGGTGCTGACAACTCAAGTGTCTGATCTTGAGGACAATGTTGTAACTCTTGAAATTGAGAAGGGGGAGCTGCTAAAACTTATGGAAGCTGAAGGCAAATCTAATGAAAAACTTAAAAGAAAGATAAGTGAAAGTGAGTCTATACTAGAAGAAAAGGTAAAGGAGGTAGAGTTAAAGTTAATTTTAACTTTGGAAAGGAATTTTGTAATTGAGAGGGACCTAATGAAAGCTAAGGAAGGTTTGGACAAGTCTATGAAATGGACTACTTCATCCAAACTTCTAAGTGAAATGTCCTACAGTTGGAGCTCTGAGAAAAGGGGTCTGGGTTATGTCAACAAGATTGACCCTCCCTACAATCCATACAGCAAGTATGCATCTGTTGTAAACAATCTCCTATGTGTGCAATGTGGTGAAAAGGGCAATTTAAAAGGAAAGTGTGAAGTTCTAAGGAGAACTTTAAACAATCATAAGTCATCTCATCCCGTGAAGAAAGAGGTGAAAGGGAGACCAGGTCCTAAGTCCATGCAAAGGACCAGATCTCTGCCACTATGGACCAAAAAGTTTGTAATTAGCCCTTTGTCTGCCTACTGGGAGCTCAGATTAAAATGGGTTTCCAAAACTAAATTCTGATTTTCTGCAAATATAGTCCAAAGGAGGGGTTAGTGTAAATACAGAAAAGGTGAATGATTCAGGCTCTTGACTGAAAGGACTTAAAAACCTCCTAGCTTTGATGATTTTTGAATAAATGATGTTATTTTTGTGTTACTCATGAGGATCAAAGCCATGAACATGTGAAAGCTTGTTGTTATTCCTTGGCAAGTTTAGAACGGATGTGGCAACGACGTCTTGTTATTATATATCACCAAACTAATGGTGGGGTAGAGAGTTATGTCGGTTAGAGAAACTTCCAAGCAACACTTGAGTAAACATATCATGATTTTCAAATTGAGTTGCATAAAAAAACATTGAGTCAGATTTTAAAGTATGATTTCAAACTTTAAACTGCATATTCACTGAGTCGAGTCATGAGTTGAATGAATTGAGTTCTGAGTCGAGGTTACTGAGTTAAGTAGAGCCTTGTGTGTTTACTTGAACCATTTTTAGATACCGTACATTCCATGTACTAATATCATTTGGTGCTGCATCATTTCATGATGTAGATACGGGAGATAGAGGACTTTAGCAGACGCATCATTGAGGTTTAGAGTTCCTAATTCCCAGATTCGGTGAGCCCTCCTTGCCATTCAGAGGAGCTTTTCTTTTTATTTTGGCATTTGTTTCTATTTTCTCTGAGTTGGGTAGTCATAGCTTGTCATGGTGCCATTTAGATGTTAGAGGTAGAGGCTTCATAGACATTGAGTAGAAGATGTTGAGGTATTGTTCTTTTTCAACTTTGTTTTATTTGAAAATGTCTTTTTATATATAAAGCTAGATTATTTAATTACCTTCCGGACTTTTCTTTGAGCATACTTCTTCCGCTGTCAAGTATAATGTGACGATGAGTCCACGTGGTTCGCTCGGGGTCAGCAATACCTTTTTTTTTAGGAGAAAAAATAATTATGATAATATTTTAACTTTCCTTCAACAAGACAAATGAAAACTCAAACATGATGAAAGAAAATCAGACAACTCCAACCCAACATCACCAAGCAACTTGCTAACAAAAGCAAAATATCAGCGCAAAGAGTGGTAAGAAATGAGTGATGGAGCAGCATCCCTGGTGGATCTTCTATCCCCAATCTTGTTAGAAATTTTCTCTTCGTTACCTCCTACCACACTCTTGTACGTCAAAAGCGTCTCCAAATCTTTCTAAATCTAACCTTAGATTCCCAGTTTTCAAAACTATCACGCTCAACATCTCCATCCAGCATCATCATCAACCAATTCAGCTCGAATACGACAGCTTCTCGGACCAACACCTTAAAGTTCTTGAAATTCGTAGTGGATAACGAAATTCGTCATGATCCAAATGCTGACCTTGATTTGCAACTTTACTTTCCTGTTGATCCATTTTTCCTCGTTGGATCGATTCATGGTTTTGTCTGTTTTATTACTTTTCTAGTTATGTTGATAGTATTTACATCCTCAATCCAAGAACCAGAGAATATATCAACCTTCCTCAGGCACAAGGGGTAAGAAAGTGGCCTAATTTAGTTACTTATGGCTTTGGCTTCAATCCTGTTAGGTTCGAATACAAAGTGATTAGAATTTACCAAGAGGAAATTTGTGACGATAGTAATGGTTCTCGTTATTATAAGTCTGAAGCTCAAGTTTACACAATTGGCAAAAGGTATTGGAGAAGTAGTGTAGGACATGTCATGTTCTGTTTTGGATGTAGGGCATACGGGGTGAATCTCTGTCGAAAGCTTCATTGGTTGGTTTATGATGCAAATGGAAATGAGTTAATATGTTCATTTAATTTGGAGAATGAGTTGTTTGAATCATTCCCAACGGCTCCAGGGTACACTGAGGAAAATTGTCCAAATTTACGAAGTTTGGGAGTTTTTGGACGTTGTCTATACGTGTGTGATAATAATGCAAATACTCATTTTGAGGTATGGGTGATGAAAGAATATGGAGTTACAAGCTCATGGGTTAAAGAGGTTGTCATAAACATTACTCCTGAATGCAATAATTGGTACTATGAAATGATTAATCTGGTGAAAGTTTTGGAGGATGGAGAAGTGTTGTTCTTGTGGCACGACGATTTCTTGTTCTTGCACCATCCTGGCTTGATATCTGTGAAAGGAACTTGTTGGCATCTGCCCATGTATCAAGCTCCTTTTCTCTTAAGAATTTTGAATCAGAGGTTGTGAATGTCTTTTAGATTGTCAAATGCATGTATTGTATTGTTACCTTTCTATTTTATATATTTACTCAAGTCAACTGCAATGCTTTGCTCTGGATTAAAAGAAATTTGGTTAGCAAGCTTACGTTGTTAACCGCATTATCTTCCAAATAGAATTACCTACTGGTAAAAGCTTGTATTGCTTTGGAGGTCCAGCCAACATTGTGATATAATCTATCACAACCACAACCATGACAAGTTGAACATTGTCACTTTGCCCAAAAAGTATCATGACAGAGTGCTCTGTAGAGGGAAATAAGAAGATAACTGACAATACTTAATGAATACTCTCTCTGTTCCAATTACAGGATGGTGAGTGTGGAGTTTAAACATGGAAAAGGGACTTTTGAAGTTTGTGATCTAAAACAAGTCAGAATAATTGTGTGACAATAAATATTTCATCAAAAAAAAGATTTAAAGTAAAGTTATCGCTAAATATAAAAAAAAACATATACATAAATGTGTTCTTTAACTTGGTCTGAGCTAGCATCTTCCAATTTTGTGTGTACATTTAAACTTATATAAAGTTAAATAAGTAGACACACACAACCTCTCTACTTCTATGAGGTAGTGGTAAAGTCTACGTACATTCTACCCTCCTCATACCCTACTTGTGAAATTTTACTGGATAGGTTATTGTTATTGAAGTAGACATATAAAGGGCCCTCCAAAAAAAAAAGTTAAAAAAGAGTAAAAAAAAGTGATTAAATAAGAACTTCTTATAGTATTTACTAGTACTTTAAAACTCAGTAAAATTTTTGCTTCTTAAATATTTCCTTATTTGAATTATTTTTAAAAAAAATCGTAACATTTCAAACTTTAAAATCAATTACAATTTTATCAACTTATGACCATCCGTTCCTTATTAAATTAAAAAAAATTATATTATATCTTTTAAAACAAAATTAGTTTATGATATAACGGACACACAATAATTTATTTTTTTAATATTTATTATTAATTTACGTGATACACATGTGCAATACACGTACATTTGACTAGTGCATAAATATGTCTTTTTAACTTGGCTTTCGCTAACATGGATGTTCTATAACTCTGAATTTGCACAAACAAATACTTAAACTTAAATAAAGTTTAATAATTAGACACACATATCCTATGTGGTATAATACACGTCAAACATTACGTATATATATTTGTCTACCTATTCAACTTTTTACAAGTTTAAATATATACTTGTATATACGCGAAGTTGAATAACGAAGATGTCAATCGAGGCCAATAAAGAGAATGTGATATACCTTTAATTTATTATAGCATGTGTGTTGGGGATCTGTTGGACACAACCTTCTGCCTCATCTTTGAAATAGAAATACAATATGTGAATACTCTATTCTTCTCCTATCATACTGTGCGTGACTACACTAAATAAATATTGTGTTCAAATCATAGTATGTACTTTCATTACACCTCTTTTTATATATATACTAAACTATAGTAAATTACCACAATTTGATGTCATAATTTGTGCTAGTAATATTTCACGGAGAGAATGAGATCTTGGCTCTCTTGCACCGTGTAAAATTAACTAATATCTTACTCTAATACATGAATTATTTGTCCTAATACTTCCTAGCAAACGATCTCTTAAACTTATATAAAGTTAAATAAGTAGACACACACATCCCATGCACAAATTCTAGACTTTTGACCTTTGATCTTGAAAAGTGAAAGGTTTCTTTTGGCATTGTACAAGTTTGAAGGAGAACTCCTTTAATAAATATGTCATTGGTAGACCTAATGCTGAATAGTTCTCCCAAAGTGTTGAACAATTCAGGTAGGGTAGTTGTAAAAAGCATTGATACTCTTATATATTGCTCTTATGAATTTGTCCATACATATTCATTATCAATATCTCTGGTGGATGTTCCATTATCAATAGAGTTGTAATAAATGAATAGCGATAAAGCAACATCCCTGATGGATCTTCCATCCCCAATCTTGTTGGACATT
>DF365376.1:0-22923 GCA_000787875.1 Solanum virginianum
GCTTAAGCCAAGAAACATGGAATACGGGGCGCACCCATGAATGAGAGGGTAAATCAAGGCGGTAAGCGACTTTCCAATTTTGCTATGGACCATAATAACAAGGGCTTAACTTCTCATTAACCTTTTTAGCTAGTGAACGAAGCTTGAAAGGTTTCAAGCGAAGATAAACCAAATCACTAGGGTAGAACACAACTTCACGACGCTTAGCATCAGCATAAACTTTCATTCGAGCTTGAGCATGGGTCAAATTAGCTTTATGTTCATCTAAAATAGTATTACGAGAAGCAATTTGCTGATTGACCTCTTCAATAGTAGAAATATCTTCAGTAAACCCCAACAAGGAGGGAGGATCTCGTCCATATAGAGCTTTAAAAGGAGTCATCTTGGTGGAACCATAATAAGTGGTATTGAACCAAAATTCAGCCCAGGAAATCCATCTTGGCCACTATTTTGGATGTGTTCCTGCAAAACAACGCAAATAAGTCTTCCAAGGATCGGTTGACAACCTCCGTTTGACCATCTGTTTGAGGGTGATATCCTGAACTTAGTTTGAGGCTAGTACCAGATAACTTGAATAATTCTTGTCAAAATTGGTTGACAAAAACTTGATCTCAATCAGAAACAATAGATTTTGGAAACCCATGCAATCGTACAATATCACAAACAAATAATTCAGCTACATTCTTTGTTGTATAAGGGTGAGATAAGAGAAGAAAATGGCTATATTTAGTGAAACGGTCCACCACATAACAAGTATAATATTGTGTCTCATTGCTTTTGGCAACCCGCTGATGAAATCCATAGCAATATTATCCCAAACTTGAGTATAGGAATAGGTAATGGTTGCAGCAAGCCAGTAGGACTCAGGGCTTCATACTTATTCTTCTTGCAAACTTCACAACTTGTCACAAAGTTTTGTACATCCCTTTTGATCCTATTTCAATACAGCACGTGAAATGCATTTGTCCGAAAAAACCCCGAGTGACCACCTGTAGGTGAGGAGCAAAATTCCCTAAGGAGCATAGGAATGTGTAATGATGACCGAGGAATTACCAACTGACTTTTGAAAAATAGGCAGCCATTTTTTAAAAGCATAATTCGGTCGTGAAATTGGATCTTGAAGCAAATCTTGTGTCAACTGACAGAGCTTGTCATCTTGTTGAATTTTTGTGGACAGGTCATCTAAGAAGCTGCTGCGTTAAACTAAAAAGGCCATGAAATGAAATTGACGGGACAAGGCATCAACTGTTTTATTTTCACAACCTGGGCGATATTGAATCTCAAAATCAAATCCCATCAACTTGCAGATCCATTTTTGTTGCTCCTTTGTCATAACATATTGGTCCATGAGAAATTTGAGACTTCATTGATCTGTTTGTACAATGAAATGTCAACCCATCAAGTAATGGCGTCACTTTTGGACAGCAAAAACTATGGCCATTAACTCCATCTCATAAACTAATTTAGATTGAACTCTAATTGAAAGTCCTTGGCTAAGAAAAGCGATAGAATGTCCTTGCTTTAGGACAGCTCCTATTCCTAACCTTGAAGCATCTGTCTCAATAATGAACAACTTGTTAAAATCTGGTAGTGCCAAAATAGGCAAAGTGACCATAGCCTTCTTAAGAAAATCATAAGCTAATTGAGCTTTTTTATTCCAGCAAAAAGCATCTTTCTTGAGCAACTGTGTGAGTGGTCTAGCTATTTTCACATAGTCACGAACAAACTTCCTGTAGTAACCAGTTAGTCCCAAAAATCCCCTCAAGCCTTTAACATCTTTTGGACTTGGCCAGTTAACCATGCTTGTTATTTTGGCAGGATCAGCCACGATTCTACTTGCAGAAATAATATGACCCAAATACACCAGTTGTTGTTGTCTAAAATGACATTTCTTTCGATCAATAATCAAGTTATGAAGTTTTAAAACTTGAAGTACCTCTCGCAAATGATCCAAGTGAGTAGGAAAATCTGTACTATAAACTAATATATCATCAAAAAAGACCAATACAAACTTACGTAAGTAAGGCCGAAATATCTCATTCATCAAAGCTTGAAAAGTAGATGGAGCGTTAGACAATCCAAACGGCATGATAAAAAATTCATAGTGGCCTTCATATGTACGAAAAGCTGTTTTTGCTACATTCTCCTTGCAAACACGAATTTGGTGGTACCCTGATCTTAGATCCAATTTTGAAAATATAATGACACCCCCAAGTTCATCCAGTAACTCATCGATTGCTGGAATTGAAAATTTATCAGGAATTGTGATCTTATTAAGGGCCCGATAATCCACACAAAATCGCCAACTACCATCTTTTTTGCGAACCAGCAACACTGGACTAGAGAAATGACTAGTACTTGGTTGGATTATACCAACTTCTAGCATTTCTCGTTCTATTCGCTTAATCTCATTTTTCTGGTAATGAGGATAACTGTATGGACGAATATTGGGTGGACCAGATCCCGTTTTCAGTCGTATAGCATGGTCATGACTCCTACTGGGTGGCAGCCCCTTGAGTTCCTCAAATAAAGCTCCAAATTCTTCCAATAGATGCTATAAATCCACATTCCCTTGTTCTTCCCCTGCAGTTAATTCATTCAAATCAACATAATATCCTTCTCCATCTCCTTGCAAGGCCTTAAACAAAGTTTTGAATGAAGCCACTAATTTGGACAGTGAAGGGTCTCCTCGAACAACTTGTGTTTGCCTTCCTACTTTGAATTTCAAGGTCAGGGTTCTAAAATTCACTTGAATATCCCCAAGGATTCCAGCCACTCTAAACCTAACACCACATAGACACTGCCTAAATTAAAAAGGAGATAATCTTGTGTTATCCGCAATTTATCAATCCACAATTCCACTTCTTTGCATCTTCTCTTACTTTTTACTTGTCGTCCATTCCCTACTTCCACCACAAATGACTTAGTCTCTGTTTTCTTTAACCTTAACTCTTCAGCTATCGTGCGGGATATAAAATTTGTTGATACACCGCTATCAATCAACACAATAACCTTCTTTTCCTTTATTGTTCCTCATACCTTCAAGGACTTCTTTGTGGTAAATCCTCTATAGAGTATAAAGATAATTCCATTAACTTTTGTGACTCCGATTGTTCTTGAAGAGTTAATTGGTCCATCCCTACATTGATTGTCTCTTCTGAGTACTCTATGATGCCCACATCTTCATCGTCCCTCACTGCTACAATAAGCAAATTTAGCTGTTTTGAATTGCACCAGTGATTAGGGCCATATTTTTCATCACAACGAAAATAAAGTCCTTTTCATAATTTATCTTGATACTCTGCATCAGATAGCCTTTTGTATGCTCCTCCACGCTTTGCAGAATTTTCAGGTTCTGGTTGCACATTTTCTCTTCGCTTTTGCTCTTGAACATGTCGTGGAACTGTTGCAACTATTGTTCGGACAGAATGAAAGGGTATTGTTGCTCCATGTACATAAGGATTGGTAACACTTTCTGTATGGCTATTGTTAGTCATCGGAAAAGGCATTGAACCTCTAGAGAGTGTCATTCGCATATGTTTTGGCAAATGAGCTTGGCTGAGAGCCCAATTCTTCTTTTCAATACGTTGGCTTTGGTCCATAATCTGGGTTAGAGTTACTAGCTTGCTTTGATCTCCTCTCTCAATCCATTTATAAAAGTTCTCATCAAAACCTCATCATCGACATCTTTCAATGGTGCTGAAAGTAATTCAAAATTTTCTCTGTATTGGGCCACAATTCCAATTTGTTGTATTGCTATCAAAACCTCATATGTGTTTCCTACCTGTGATTGAGTAAATCGTTGGAGTAAGGCTACTCGAAACACATCCCATGTGACAATCGGAGTTCTTGCCTCCCACCATTGGAACCAATTTAAGGCTCTTCCTTCAAAGCAAACAGCAGTTGCCTCCAATTTATCCTTATCATCAATGCCATTAAAATGAAAATAACGCTCTACTCTGTTAAGCTACCCATATGGATTATCACCAGAGAATAAGGGCAATTTCAGTCTTCTAGGATGCATTTCATCACGAAATTATGGCTGAACTTCTTCTCGAACTCCATCACCTCTGCGATTGTTACTGTTCTCTGCCACCACATCTGTATCCAAAGTTGGATCTACCTGAACTGTTGATTTTCCTTTCACATGTTGAAGAATTTCAGCATCACATTCGTCTTTCTTTTACATCTAGTCTCGTAACTAGCCCAGATAATCACGTACTGAACCAATCTCTTCTTGTACTTCATTCATTGTCTTCTCTAACCCTTCAATCCTCCCTTCCATTCTGATTGAAACAATGAAGGCTCTGATACAAAAATTTGTTAGGAACCCAGAAAATCTCCAACCAAATGCTCTAAATTTCCAAACATAATACAAAGATAATAACACACTACACTGTTATTTATCTTCACCAACAAATAGAACAAGTTTACAAACATACAAACAAGATCTGAAATGATAATTTCCCCAACAACCAAGGTATTTCGAGGAACCTTATCCTCTAGTTATTTTTTCAGAAATAAAAAAAACCTACAGAATAAACTGCCTATACAACCTTAAATACTGTCTTAACTTCTATGTAACTGCTAAAAATGCATATACATAATAATAACTAAATAAAGTAGTAATATTGAAGCCTTATTTTTATGTCTTCCTCTGTTTATAGACCTTAGTAACAACAAATCCAACAATTACAATTGATGTACCTTATATCCGCCTATGCAAAAGATCAAGCAAGTTTGGACTATGTTACAACTAACAAAATCAACACATAACCCGAATATAAAATTTAGAAGTGGACTTTTGGTTCTATTTGATTCTTGCAATTTTCAATTTTGAAAAACTATAAACTACGATTTTATATTCATCTATATATAAAAACTATCGTTTTATATTTGATGTTGTTACATTCATATAACTAAAAGTCGATAAATAACTAAACAATAAAAAGACCAAACTGTAAAGGAAAGATTTTTGTTAAAATAGTTGGTGCTTAAAATAGTTGGTACAGAAACAGTTTGCAGTACATTTCCTCATTTTCCCCATGCTATGACAGTTTCAAATGTACAGTTCTTCGATTCGTTACGCAGAACATGTCATGTTCCATAACACAACATTTCCACGTTGTTTACGTGCAAGAACGATTCCAGTAAAAGACGCCAGCTGATATTGTATTAGAGCTGAAAAAAGTTTAGACATTAGACACCTCTTACATTTCTGATGTCTACTTGTATAGTAACAAAAACCTGAAAAGAGAACCGCTCCTGTCTATATTACATCCTTTCGAAGTACCCAAAAACAGGGAATAGGAAGGCTATGACTAAGATAATAGAACTTCTATAGCTTAGTGAGGCTGTAAAATTGGGCATGCAAAGATTTGAGGAAGGCTCGGCAAAATCTTGCTTGATTGCATATGCCGTTGTATGCACCAGCAACTAGCAAGTAGCCATCCGTATGAAATTCCAAAAATAGCAAATCCCATTCACGCCTTGTTTAGTTGCATCTTTATCCGAGCAGCTTCAAAGTTGCAGAGAGAGGGATTTTACTTCACTTATCCGAAAGTCACTAGTTATTTTTGTGATAGATTTTGTCCTCATTGAGGACCTGGGATTTTAGTTTCAGCCATCTCCAATGATGGCGCCGCCTTCTGTTTTGTCTTCAAGAAACTTCTTGCATAAAGGGATCCAAAGACGATAACCTGTAAAAAAGAAATCAAACTAGAATACTTTTTCTTTCTTTTCCAAGTAAATTTCAGCTTACAAAAACCAACAGGGAGAGGCTGATTCTTACAGCTCCGCTACATTGCTCCCAGCTCAAAGGATGACCAAACCACAAGCATGACAACAAAATGCTCACCAACTACACAAATTTAATTAGGTGCCATAGTATTAGTTTAGAGGGAAGAAGATTTTTTTTTTCAAACTCTCAAACTATTTCTTAATACCTGTCTTGTGGTCATTATGGTTGCAAATGTCAGAGCGCCAAATGTGCGGATTGTGTAAGAAATAAATAATTGACTTGCAGTTGCTACCTGCAACCAAACACACTATCAGTTTCATCCTCCCAATTTCTCCATTCTAAAAGTCAAAAAGTAATTGGTTGCTTGATATGCATCTTTCAGTGACAGCAAGGTTTTGGTAACACAGATACTTGTGAAAACAGCATTACTGTTTAAGCAAATCGACTCTACATGGAACTTACAGTTGAAAGCAGAGCAATATCAAAGAAACAATCATGATGACGGGTTACAAAATCTATTGCCATGAGAAGACTGCCTTGCAAAATTAGACCTGCATGAAAAACAGAGAACAGAATCCAGTTAGTATCTAGTCATTGGAATAAAACCTAGATAAACATCAGAAATAAAATGAAACTTGGCACCAAGAGAACCTCACAACAAATAACATTACTTCATAATTTGACCACTAGTACCTGCGGTAAAAACTATTAATAACTTAATAGAAGTGAAGCAGGCATAAAATTAGATATAACCAGTAGCCTGCACTGTGTGTGTGGATGTTTCTGCTAGAGTTTAATCCACAATGATGCAAACAGAAGTGCATAATAAATTCTCTATCCCAAATATATTTTGAAATAATTGTGGAAAATTAATCGAGTGCAATGATATCAATACCCAAAACCTTTTGTATGTTCACAACTCATTCAAGGCCAAACATTACTGAAGCTTGGAAGCTAAACAATCAGCATGTGTGTGACAAACTTTAAATATCATTATTACATTAGAGATTTTGGGTAAAACATAATCCCAATGAGGTACTTAAAAATAAAAGCTACACCCTTCCCTCCCATGGTACACATGAAAAAATAGTCAACTGGATATATCATGTGCTCTAAACACCGGAATCGTTCAGCATGTTATCTTCTGGAATGTAAAGTGAATTTCTCAAATGTCCACCAAATACACACGCAATAGTTGCGAAGGCACTCTTTAAAATGGTACTATATTGAATAGTTGCACAGGCTTGTTACCCGATTCCAATAAATTAGATCTTACCGATGAAGCTAAGAAGACATGAACAGACCGTTGTATAGAATATTTGATTGTGTATTTCCATATCATATCCTTTAAAAAGTTTGTCCTGGAAAGTACTCGTGAATCCATCAAACCTGTGAGATCAGATGACTGATAAAGCTTGTGAACATCCCAGAAACAATATACATACACTAATGAGCATTCAATTTCCTAGGGAAAAACATCCCAGAAAAAATATCGACACACTAACAAACATTCAATTTCCAAGGAGGGATAATAATAATATGGTGTTGCCCCTTTAACAGATAACTACCTGAACAACCTAAAAAGTAAGAGTCAGAAGCATATTGATACAATGATTCTTTCAAGAAGAAAAAGTCTTCCATTGAAATATTAGTGGTCCCCCAACAGAAGGGAGGGAAAAGAGGGAACAAAACTGAAGAATGTGAATGTTGCTTAAAGTACATTTTCTTTCTGGTGTAAAATTTTGTAGATGTGTTTGTTGCGAGTATTTGATATATATGTGACTCGTGAAAACTAGGACATTTCTAATATTTTATTTTATGTTGAGATCAAAATCTTTCATTCTGACCAGCACCAAATAACTTTTCTTGCATTTGCACTTGGGCGGGACAAGAGGTGAAGAACCATAATGTTGACCATTCCATTTCACTCAGGACTCAGGTGTTTGCACAATTCTTCAGTTCACCAATTAATTAGGATTTGAGGGTAGGACCACAGTAGGGGTGACAAAATTAAACCCAACCTGCCCAATCCGTTGTATTTATTAGCTCAACCCATCTCAACCCAACCCATTTAAAATTGGGTTGATATGCAACCCGAATTGAATTGGGTTGATATGCAACCCGAATTGACGAGAGAATTCTTGTCAAAATATTTTTAAAATTTGATATGTTTTATATAGCCAGAATAAAGAAAAATAAAATCTAATTAAGTACTAAAATATTGAAAAAGAACAAATAAAATAAGTAAAACTTACTAAAAGTTGGGTCGGGTTGGTTACTCAACCCGTTTTGACCCAACCCATTTTGATCCAAGCAAATTCAGGTTGGGTTGGGTCTTGGCCCGTTATCTTGACCCATTATGACCCGCTCAAATTTGACCCAACCCACCCAATTGCCACCCCTAGACCACAACATTGAAAAGTAGAATTATCCTATTTGTGGGGGGAAGACATGGAACAAGTTTGAGAATGAGAAATAAATAAATATGATCCAAAACATTTTTTAAACAGGATTATTTTTTCGGTTAAAAATTGTGATTGTAGTATGATTTAGAAAAGGATTCAATCAATCATTCTTTTGGTGATACTACAGAATAGGTGAGATAATGTAGTGAGCAAGGAAAAGAGAAGCGAACAGTATGCAAAATCTCAATGCTCAAATATCAGTCAGAATCACACTATGAGATGGTAAGTTGAAAGCCAATTTTCTACAAGCACAGGTACTCATCTTCTTGATGAAACAAGTCGACATTTAGCAAATCCACTTCAAAATCTTAGCATTTTGTTAATCAGGTTTAAAAATGTTGGAAGATTTTGTGAGTTATAATTCATACCCAAGATAGCCTATCATCAGAGAAACTCCCCACACTGTGCTTTCCCTTCCTCTATTGAAGGGACTGATGTCACCTGTATCCTTGAACCAAATACAAAGTGGCAAAAGCATTACCAAGTGGAGTATCATATAAGCTAATGTAAGTCCAGAAATTAACAGACAAATACAAGCATGGCTATCAGCCAATCTGAAACAAATTCTTTCAGTAATAATTTTACTGGAGGATTAAGCAGTAAACAGGAAGTATGCATCATTAATAAATTCTGCAAGCTGAGTTTCTTCCACAAAATTAAACCAGTTCTCTCTACTAGTTGGGGTATTGTTGCTTTAGCGAGCATTGATTTATTTTTGAGAATCAGTAAAAACTATGAGAACTTTTCAATTGGTGATAATTAATAGAACAAATGGTTTAGGTGACACAATTAACAAGATAAACCGCAGCATCCACTTTAGCTTTTCCAAATCAAACTTGTGGCAGTTTTCATTCATTCTAAAAGATGGAGGCCAAGAACTACCCATTCTACAGAGTTGTAGGGAGGTATAGCACAACACCTCAGAACTTTGATATTGCTTGCAATTTGCAAAGAATAATAAGTAGAAAATTTAGATAAGTATCTCTGAAAACCAAAATATGACCTATCATCTAGAGCAACAATCATTCAGTGGGCCATGGCATGTGTTCTTTAAACAGGGATGCTATATTTCTGGGCTGTTGGAGGTCATAAATAAGAAGTATATTTTTGAATTAAAAAAACAAAGCATACAAATTATCTATGATATTTCCGTTCTTAAAAAAGTTCAACTCCCCAAGTAAGGCCATCATACCTTCTAATTAACCCATGTTCTATGTGAGTTCACATTGACCACCTTTTGGACTAGATTTAAGGAATACACATGAAAACTGCAATATATTTGATTTTTGACACTATTAAAATGAGCAAGTAACATAATGCATAAACAAGAAATCACCGTTTCATCCAAGAACCTAGTGAAACCATAGTTTAAGAGGCATTGTACTTAATGACTGCACAATAGCAGGAGTGCTGCAATATCAAAGTGCTTGTATCTCAGCTAGTTAATAGTTTTATAGGATACTTGGATGTCATGACTCCTTGGTGGTGAAAATCAATTACTTATGCAAGACTCAAGGGCTCAACCATTAGCATGTTTGCTAGCAGTCTCTTCTGGATAGCCAGAAAACTATGGCCTTGAGATTCTCAACTTGATGACACTTATGTTCAATGTAAAAAGAAAGCATTGGGGCCCCAATGCGCAGTTGTCAATAATGGGAACAAGAAGTTTAGCTTCAGGAAAAAATTAACTTTGAGGTCGGACTTTCTAGGTAAATTCATCGTTAATAGTTAAAAAGACTACGCTTTGAAAGTTGAGTCAATTGATACTTAGGTATCCAATCCAATTGTTGGACTTTCCAACCGCTTCAGAAACTAGTCAAGTAGTGCAAATTAAGTTTGGCCATATGTATGCTTCGATTTTCCCAACAACCTCGTTAACTAAAATGTAGAAATTCTCATACTCAACTCATGCAAGTTCAGATCTTTTAGAAAGATTTACAAAGAATGATCTTCTTTGTAATTTTTGGTGAATTTGGAGGGAAAAATTAGTATCATTCGAGGGTGTGGAAACCCTTTGTGGAGTTTTCTGACTTGTCCCCCGCTGCCGAACAAGGAAAAAGATATATGAAAGAGTAAGCAGCAGGTAGATGTAATCAAAAGTGAGGCTGAACAAAAGAAATCATTTCTTGAATTTGAAATTAAAGGCATAACATGATCTCATGTGGATGACTGACTGATTTAGCAGGTGCTTTGAACATCAACAGTCAACGGATGCATCATCATCTTAAATTGATTTTATTTTTTTATTTTTTGATAATTAAGGTTTTTCTTTTGTTTTGTAACGAATGAACATGGAAAAGCATGATATCATTCAGTAGTTCTCAAAGATAATCAAAGACAGTTTCAGTAAAAAAAATGATACCATGGTATGACATCAAAAACACATCATTTATAAAAGAATTTTTCAACATGTAAGCATCATTTATGAATGTTTGATATGATCAACATATTCCGAAAACAGCTCTTGAAATAATTAAAGTAGCAATTCATATAATATTCAACAGGAAATTCAAAACAAGATATCAGTAATACCTGATACAGAATAAATAATGAACAACCCAGAGTTACTAGGAATGCGAAAAGATAGTCCTGTCCTTGGTACTTCTTTTGCATAATGATAGCACCCCAGATCTGCATCCACACAAAAGCAAACGAGAAAATAACATCAACTAGAAAGGACAGTTAAACAATAATTATCAGATGCTTAAAGAAAATTATACAAACAGACTTGTCCAGTGTTGGGGACAAAAGGTTTCTTGATTTGCCTTATTATGTCTAATATGACACAACCTAGCAAATTCCAACAGGTTTAGTGTTGCAGTAAACTTCAGTAACATAAGTTTTAACCAGACAGTTGGATTTCCATAAGGATGACTAAAATTCAAGAAATAATAAACACAAAGGATTTTCAAAGTAGAATCAACCCAAACACTTACAACAGAGCTTTATTTATGCATCTACTAGAGAAGTCCAGACCAAGAGGGATTGCATGCAGTAGTTACTAAGCAACTACAACAATCTATCCAGCAACTTAACTTACCATTACAGGTATCATCTTGGCACATTTTGCCAGGGTTTGAACGGGAAAGCTAACGTACTTGAGAGCCTGAAGAAAAAATTCATCACAATAGCCATGCTCCATTAAATGACAAGCTGATAAATCTTCTAATGCTTTTAACTCATTTTTCAGTTCCTTCACCAAACGTTCTTAGTTTACCTCATACTGACAAGTAGTTGTAAGGATGTTAGAAACAGAAACAACACCATATTTGTAGAGTGGAGCTACTGGGTCCAAGGCCTTCTTACTTGCCTGAAAATTAAGGGGAAAAAATTGATAAGAGCAAAATGTTAACTATTCTACAAGATTCCTAGGAATAGCAAAAAATCATATAAGAGAAAACAGAAGAATATTTGCAGTACTATATAAGTCTTCTGCTCTTAATACACAAAAGTAGATGAACTAAGCCAGGAATCATTCCACTACCAGTAAAACTCCAGCTGAGACCGCAGAGGTGGTAATCCGATTGCAAAAGACAAGAAACAATGAGTATGAAAAAAATTCTTTGTTCGGTCCATAGGGAACCCTCATGATCTTTTCCTGCAGGTAAAAATTCCACCACCATGTTAAAGATGGAAAATACATATCATTATAAATACTAGAAGCAAAGATGTTCTATTTTAACAGTACATAATGGACAGAAGCGTCAAGTACTGCAGAACATATATATAGGAGGATGAAGCTACAGAAAGAAATTGTAAAAAAAGGACAGAAAATGAACATATGCTTGGCTACGGAGATTCCTTTTTTAACTTAACAAGAAAGAAGCCTAGGGGAAAAAGGGGGGGAGGGGCAATCAAGGAATTAGATCTTAAAGTGGTCATCATAACAGTTTGGTTTTTACAGCTACTGTGAATCTCTAGTTATATTACATGTAAACTCTATATAAAGTGTTGAAATGACAAGCAACTAGGAAGCAACAAATTGTGCAGAGATATAAAAAGGCCTTTAGTATCCACAACCCACCATGCTTTACAGAAAAGACAACACATGAGCCATATGATAATCCCTTAAACATAAGCTGGAGTTTACCAAAATTGAGTTCTAAATCAACTAATAGAAAATCTATAAATTGTTATTGCATGTGTAGACAGTTTCCCCTAGCAGGGTTGAGAAATCATCAAGATGTGGTATGGAATTTAGTAGGTATGTTTCAATTCTGCGGGACTGGACCGCGGAGGACATAATTGTTCAGGAGAACACATGATTCACTCCCCACCTTTGGAATTACACAGGGTATGTTGTTGCTGTTGTTGAGAACATCCCCTACCAGGATTATCATAGCGTCAAGATATGGTATGAAATTAAGCAGGTATGCTTCAATTCAGTGAGACTGGACCATAGAAGCTAATCGTTCGTGAGAACATGTGATTTACTCCCCACCTTTGGGATTGCATTGGGTATATGTTATTGTTGTTGCTGAGAAAATGTGATTTACTGATGCATTTAGTGCATATTATTTGTAAACTGCCTGAGAGACTCAACACTACTGCAAGATGTGACCCCACAGAATGAGATGCAATATCTTTTTGATTTTTGAAATTGTAAAAAAAAAAAAGAAAAAAAGAAAAGAGCTGTTATTGTGTATTATTCAATGGGACCACATCTTGCATTAGTGCTGACTCTCAGGAAGTAGTCAACTATGTCAATTCAAACTAGTTGAGGTTGACTAGATGAGATTTCTATGTCCAAGTAGAGAAGATTCATAATACTTGGGAGTATTTTTACGCAATTCATTAACCTACAATAGGATAATCTAGGCATGGGACGGGCTTTGCTGGAGTCCAATGAGTAAAGCATAAATGACACTATTATAAATGGTCAGGCACCAACTCACAGATGAGCAGTATGCCAGGGTTCTTGTTGCCCAAGCCACTAGATTATAGACATACAGGGAACTACAGTTAGATTATGCATTAATTTATTGCATATGAGCACTGAAATTCTCTACAAATAAAACCTCAAGTTTTTCTTTCGTGCATATTTGTTTCTTTTGTATATAACCGCTGAAATTCTCTACGAATAAAACCTCAAGTTTTTCTTTCATGCATATTTGTTGTTGGCTTGCTAAAAAAAATGTATGTTCTCTTCTTCTCCACCTTTCCTCTAAGGAACTCCTACACAGTGGCAGCTGGTTTTAGTCTCAAAATCCATAAAATCAGATGTATATTGACCATGTCCAACAAGGATCTCATATCTAAACTCGTGTCAGATCATGTCCAGCACTAAAGTGGCTTATAGAATGGTACACTGTTAATATCAAATGGTAATTCCAGTCTCATAATCTATAGATTCATCTGATGAGAGAATAAATTCCCTCATTGTAACGTCTTTGCATGTCTTGAGATGATAATTTTGATAGCTTAATTTTAGTAAACCTACCAAATAAGCACTTTATGAAATACTTTCTCTGCAAACAAAAATGGCTGACAACATTATGCAATCTAAAAAATATGTACGCAGTCAGATGAAGAAAGTGAAGCAGCTCAGACTATACTAGTATGTGTAGGTGATTTCGCAAATTTTTTGGAAGGATTTTTTTCTATATTTTATTTTATTAAGTGAGTTCACATGTATACTTCTTGTATTGTGAGTCATCCCCTCCTTTGCTGCAATATTACTTCCTCATCAAAAGAGAAGTTCTTTATAACCGAGCTTGTCCGAGGTGATCTACCTTACAGCTTTCCCCGTTACATCCTTACGGTCCACAATTTTCTTACATTTGCATTTGCATTTATTGCAGCATTTCAGAATAAATCTCAAATTGAAATTCTTAATATTAAATAGGAATGACTAAATGAGACACTTATCCCATTATTTTTAATCAACAAAATATTATTTTTTATATAGCAAGGGGAACCCGCAACCACTACCCTTTGAGTGCGCACAGGGTACACCCCCACTCCTATGCAATAACTCGCAAACCACATAGAAGAGGTAACCCACGCTAGGCAAGCCCGGTGCGATGAGCTCAACCCATAAGGCAAACCCCCCGCTTTTGCTGGTAACGAGTTTCGAACTTGGGACCTCCAAGTGGAAGTCTAAAGCCCAAACCACTAGGTCACCCCGAAGGGTAATCACACAAAATATTTTACGGAGTAACTTGTCTCGGATGCATAGAGGATCAAAATATCACAGTAGCTGCAAAACTAGTCATGAGAGAGGTTATAAAAAGCTCAACCAAATCACTCAAAAGCTCATCCAAACAGATGAAAGCATCATCAGAGAGAATCATATTTAACAGATAAAACATTCAAATATCTTCATTTTTTGTTAAATAATTTTTGAATGTCTTAGTATTAACACAACAAAAGCACATTACACCAGAAATTTCTGTACTCCTATCTTAAATACCAAACCCATTTTTCCTTTCCCCTTTAACCCAAACTGCAAAAGAAACCATTCAAAAAACTTTAACATAACCAAACAAGAGCTTCCTTCACTTCTCCACACACATCACAGAAGGCATATACTTTTTCTTTTTGCTTTTCAAGTATGAAATAGATAAATATCAAACTCTTCCAATCCAAAAGAAACTATCAAACTTCGAAAATTTTCCCCTCCTTTTCTTTCAGGCATCATACAATCAGTAAAATCTCTACTCCTAAACCTTTCAACTATTATATATAGCTTCACCTATCAAAACAAGCACACTAAAAAGAAAACTTCTCCAAAGCTACAGTGATGTATAAAGCATACCAGTTCTTGTAACCGTGCTTATTACACTTGTATTAATCATACACACACACACACACACATTGGGAGGATCATGACACAGCAGAAGCAGCACACCTGTAAGATGCCATAAATAACGAGAGTAGACATGATTCCAACCACAGCAAAAATTCCTTTGGCTATCTTGTTCTCCTTCAACGGCAATGAAGGTGGCTCCGCCATATCCTATCCAATCACCTCCGCCTCAGCCGCCACCAGCTCTATTTATCAAAATGAATAAAAACAATAAATTAACCTAACAAGTATACCCATGCGCGCGGTATAGATTTAGTAAAAACTTACATATTATCCAAAATTTTATATAAAATTAAGTCTAAACTAGCAGGTCGGCCTGCACTAGTTGCTGAAGGGTACATCCACCATTGTTGATCGGTATCACTATTAAGCATGTTCCATCAACTCAAACAGATAACACAAATACACATCTACAAAGCTGAGGAATTACCCTTCTGTTCATGGAATTCAATGCATTGTAGGCATCTGCTTCTGACTCAAAGGTAACAAATCCAAAACCTTTAGGCCTTTGGGTTCTTGGATCTTTAACAAGCCTTGCTGCTCACCCAATTAACAAATCATATCAATCAATCAAATTAACTTAGCCTTAATACCAAGCTAGTTGCAGACCTAGTTAACAAATTCATCGTGAATGAGTTGAGAACCATGAACTCTTAGATTAAAATCTCAACAAAAACAAAAAATCACTAAGTAATTTTTGTCCACCTATCCTAGTTTTAGGGGACAGAGTTATCTTATACCTAATGCTTGGTGGGAGGTGGCACCATGGCAGGAATCCCCTACAATTAGTCAAGGTGCGCCAAAAATGACCTAGACACCACAGTCATCAAAAACTACAGCATACCTAGTGTAATCCCACAAAGTCTCGATGAAAATAAAAAAAAAAAAAAAGCATTACGAAAAAAGGAAATCATAGAAATGAAGAAGCCATGGCAAAATACTATAGAAAGCATGAGAAAGCAATCCTACACAGTAACTATACAAAAAAATACAATAACCAAAGTACAAAAAGCAGCAAATAATAACAGAAATTGACAAACAAAAAACTAAGAGAGCAATACTACAACTACTAGGCTAAAAGGATAATCAAGACCACACTCTACTATCTGCTAACCCATTACCTAATCGAGACCATGGTCATAAAAAAATCCCCATCATCTTTATAGAGAATTAAAAAAGCAATCACATGTAGTAGATTACATTTAACACTAGACAAATAGATTAAATCATCTTTCAAATTAGATTTCAGCAACGAAGAAATGCGAATTAACCTTCTGTAACAACGCCAAAAGGTGAAAACAGCTTCTTCAACTTTTCATTCGTAGTGTAAAACGATAATCCTGTTTACAAAAATCAAATGCATCAGTTGTAGGGTTTCAATAAGGACTCCAGCAGACATAAATCGAGAGAGAAAGGGAGAGAGAGAGAGTGTACTGTTTACGAATAGCTGAAACCCTTTTGCCATTTTCTCCCGAGAGCAGCTTTGGATCAGGTCAAAAGAGACACTGCATTTGCCGAAATTGCATGTTGGTCACTGGTTTAAGTCTACATTTCATGTTAGTCCCTACTTTGATATGAATTTTTAAAAAAATATTTTTAATCCAATAAATAAAAGCCATAATTGCGGTGTGGGTCATTGAATTAAAGGTGGTAAAAAAATTTCAAAATTTAAAAAAGTAACACAAGTTTTAATTATTAGGTGTAGACGATAAGTTTATAATTAAGGATTAATAATATTTGATTATTTTCAAACAAGTCCCTAAGTTTTTCTTTGTACACTTTAACCTAACTAAATAAAAAATCTAATTTCTCAATTTGGGAAACGTCCCCAACGGCTGCTCCTTTCTCCTCTCCTTTTTCCCACGAATTTCTTCTTCTTCTTCTCAGCTCACGTCTTCTTCTTCTTGTCACTATTTTTCCAACATTGGAACTTCAAATTTGGGAGGAAAAAGAAATCAATTTTTGAGGCATTTGTTTGTATAGCTTTAGAAATTACTTGAAAGGTAACTTTTAATCATTATTATGACTGATGAAAGTAAATGTGGTGTTATTTATTTGAATTTTGTGTTTTTGTTGTTGTTTCTGCCATTGTTGTTGTTTTCACTATTGAGCTATTTTCAGCGACGTTGCAGCAGATGCTGAAATAGATTGAGCAGTTGCTGAACGATATGGAATAATAGTCAAAATATTTTTTTAGCAACTGGTTCACCACTTCTGCACTAATTTTTAATTACTGCTGAATGTACTGCAATATTTGATGCATCTGATGTTTCAACAGATGAAGTAGTTGCTGAATTAAATACAACAGTTGTTGTATTTCTATACAGTTTTCTCATCCTGCACTTTTAGTTATTATTTATTTAGGTACCTTTAACATCATCAATGGGAGACAAAATAATATTAGGAGTTGATTGTCATGATGAATGGGTTGAGTTCAACAACTGTTTTATTTGGCGTTGAAAACATAAAGAAATGATCGAGACGATAGCGATGATTGTGAATCAAGATATCGCATATGAGGATTTTGTGAATCAAAATATTGCCAGCTGTAAATTAAATTGTGAACCAAAAGATATTGCCATCACTTACATGTATTCTTGTGGCGAAAAATAGAGAGTGACTCTATTTAGAATAAAAAATCAAGTGAGTTTATGGATTTATTTGGAAGATGAAGGAAGACCCATTCTACGGGTATACATGGTTGAAAAAGCGGCAGAGAACCAAAATTCACCTCAAAATCAAGAAATGTTGAATGATGAATGTGATGTGATGGATACGGGCATTCCAGATAGAGCAAGTAGAGGTGAGCAGACGCCGACTCCAGAATTTGCTAGCAACACACCACCAAATACACAATCAACACAGTCGAATCATGTTCAAGATGATGAAACAGGTTTTTATAATGGTATGACATTTAAGAATAAACAAGATTTAGATATTGTGTTGAAAATGACTTGTTTGAAGAAAGACTTTAGAGTAAAAAAAGTGATAAACTTGCGTCTTGTATATTGCGTCAAGTGTGTACATCATGAGTGCAAATGGTGTCTGAGAGCTGTGAAACTTAAAAATTGTGACAGATTTTACATTAGAAAGTATGAAAAGTTTCACACTTATGGTTCTCAACATCTGACGAGCCACAATCCACATGCTACGGCCAGAGTAATTGGTGCATACTTTAAAAATAAGTTATCTGAGGATAAAGGGCCATCTACAAGAGATATGAGAACCTCACTTTGTGTTGAATTAGGATGCAAGGTCAGTTATTGAAAACTGTGAAAGGGAAGTGAAATTGTGAAATCTTTGATAAGGGGGACACACGAGCATGGATATGCAGTGCTTGACGCGTACCATTACATGCTTAGCACTGTAAATCTAGGGACTAAAACGACATTGGAGCTGGGTAAAAATGATAAGTTTAAGTGTTTTTTTGTGACTATGGGAGCTTGAATTATTGGTTTTAGGCATATGAGAAAAGTCATAGCCATTGATGAAACATTTTTAAAAGGCAAGTATGATAGAGTTTTGTTGTCTGCTGTTGCACAGGATGCTGAGAAACATATTTTTCCTGTTGCATTTTGTGTTGTTGACTCCGAGTGTGATGCCTCTTATCGGTATTTTTTTGAGCAAATGAGTAATTTTATAGATGATACTCCGGAATTGTGCATAATTTCGAATCGACATCCAAGCATAAAAAATTGATTTCAATTGTCTACCCTTCTGCTAATTATGATTGTTGCATATGGCACCTTGGTGAAAACATTCAAATCAATTTTCACAATGGAAGAATCATCTATCACTTTTACAATGCCGCACAAGCATACAACGTAAGCGAGTTTAATGACTACTTCAATCAAATTAGGGAAATGATTCCAGGGGCTGCCACACATCTCGAACAAATCTAATTTCACAGATGGAGCAAGATATTTTTTCTGGGAAATAGATATGTGTTATTAATTGCTGCATCTACTGCTGAAGTTGTTGCAAATTCTATCACAGCAACTGCTGCATCTGCTGTAACATCTTTAATATCTGCTGCAAAATTTACTATTTTTAAAAATATTAATTATTAATTTCTATAATATTTGCCGCAAAATTTATAGGTTTGGTATCATGACATCAAACATCGCTGAGTCGATTAATGTACTTTTTGTTGTTAAAAGAGAATTTCTCATTCCTTCTCTATTTGATGAAATAAATAAGAAGTTTGGTGAAAAATTTCACCAAAGGCGAATGGAGTTCATCAATGCATCAACCATCTTGGTCCCTTCGATAGAGGAGGTCATTGGAAAGAATATTAATATAGGGAACAAGCTATTGGTTCATCAAATTGCCAATTTTAGATATGTTGTCTCCGATCATGATGCAGTGGCAACGGTTGATCTTTATTGCAAATCTTGTACTTGCAGAGCCTTTGATCTTGATAAAATACCTTGTCCGCATGCGATGGTGGCACTCTGGTGTCAATATGGTGAAGATTATGAAAGACATATTTATGATTATACTTCTCATTATTATAAGTTAGAGACATACATTTTTGCATACCTGGAGAAAATTAAACCCGTGCCGTCCGAAGAATTATGGGAAGTTCCTAGGGAGATTTTAGAAAAGGATATATTTTCTCCACATGTTGTGAGGGGAAAGGTGAGAAGAAAAGCAAAGAAGAGGTGGCCAAATATCGGACAATCATTTCCAAGCAAAAAGAACAAATGTTCCATATGCAAAAGGGTTGGGCATAAGAGAGCTACATGCCCAGAGCGAAATGTTTCATAAGAATGCTCACTTTTATTTGGTGTTTGTGAACTTGTTTTATTTTGCATATTAATTTTATCCAAAAATTAATACTTGTTGTTATTTAATATTATCAGTATTATTGTTATTTGAATACATTTTTCATTAAATGCTTCAAGTATTAAGAATTGCATTTTAAACTATCAGCAGTTTTACAACAATTGTTGCTTCATTTACAACAATTGTTACTAAATACATTTTTCATCGAATGTTGCAGGTATTAAGAGATGACATTTTAAACTATCAACAGTTTTACAACAATTGTTATTTCATTTACAATAATTGTTACTGATATTGCAGCAATTGCTGCTGACCTCTCAACAAATGCTACATAATTTATAGAAATAACTATATCATATATAGTATTTGCTATAGAGTTTTCTAGCAATTGCTACGAATTTTCCAACAATTACCACGAATTACCCAACAATTGCTACTGCGTTTACAACAACTGTAAATTTTTTTCAGCAATTGCTTTAAAACATTCAACAAGTGAATAACTTGCTGAGATATTTTACAGCAATTGCTACAACTAGTTCAACAACTAGCCAACTTGCTATAGCAAATTCAAACAAAATCTTTACCACCGACTTATTTCTAGTATTGAATTGGACTAAAATCACTATATTCATCCATAAACATGATCAAATTGACTACTTAATGAAAAAATCAACTCAAATAAGTGTGATTTACAACTGTGATCCTATTACTTGTGTAAGGACTATCTCAATGTAGAAGATCACTATTGATTCTAGAATTTAACCCGACATTGGACTAACTCCACCTCATATATTATAAAACATATGGACACAACCAACTAATGATCAATTTACTTAATCACCATCACTTATATATGCAATTACTCCATAGATTGTATAGTACTTGTCTAGTTACTATCTCAATGTATAAGATCACTACTGAATCTAGCTTCTAATCTAAAATTAGACTAACACAACTCAATTTATCATTAGATATGATTGATATAATCAATTTATAGTCAACTTGCTATAGCAACTAATTACCTTGCTATAGAAAATTTTCCAGCAATTGCTATGAATTTTTCAGCAATAGCTATGAATTACCCAGCAATTGCTACTGCATTTACAACAACGGCTACAAAATTCCCAACAATTTCTTTAAAATATTCAACAAATGAATAACTTGTTGAGATATTTTACAGTAATTGCTATAACTACTTCAATAACTAGCCAACTTGCTATAGCAAATTCAAACAAAATCTTTACCACCGACTTATTTCTAGTATTGAATTAGACTAAAATCACTATATTCATTTGTAAACATGATCAAATGGACTACTCAATGAAAAAATCAACTCAAATAAGTGTGATCTACAACTATGATCCTATTACTTATGTAAGTACTATCTCAATGTATAAGATCATTATTGATTCTGGCATTTAACCTGACATTGGACTAAATCCACCTTATATATTATAAAACATATGGACACAACCAACTAATAATCAATTTACTTAATCACCATCACTTACATATATAATTACTCAATAGATTGTATATTGCTTGTCTAATTACCACCTCAATGTATAAGATCACTACTGAATCTAGCTTCTAATCTAAAATTAGACTAACACAACTCAATTTATCTCTAGATATGATATTTACATAGGCAATTATTCAGTATAAGCCGACTTGCTGAGTAAATTCACAATAAATGATATGATAGCTCCAACAAGATACTGAGTTGCTGAGTCATTTTCACAGCAAATGTTAAGAATGTCCCAGCAAGTAGGTCATTTGCTGTGTCATTTCACAACATATATGAGGATAGTCCCAATAAGATGCTGCATTGCTGAGTCATTTTCATAGCAAATGTTAAGACTGTCCCAGCAAGTAGGTCACTTGCTGTGTCATTTCACAACATATATGAGGATAGTCCTAGCAAGATGCTGAGTTGCTGAGTCATTTTTACAGCAAATGTTAAGACTATCCCAGCAAGTAGGTCATTTGTTGTGTCATTTCACAACATATATGAGGATAGTCCCAATAAGATGCTGCATTGCTGAGTCATTTTCATAGCAAATGTTAAGACTGTCCCAGCAAGTAGGTCACTTGCTTCCCAAAAAGTCTAGAAAATAAAAAAATATCCATCATCCAAACATTGAAAACACCCATTATCCAAACATGAAATAAACCTATTATCCAAACATTAAATAAACATCATCTAACCTAACAACAAATAACATAATTAACATTATCACATTGGGTGCTGCTCCTTCGTAGATGCTACTAGTTGCTGCTTCTCTGTAGCACCTGCTGCTGGTTGCTGCTTCTCTACAGCACCTGCTGCTTGCTGCCCCTCTATCACAGCTGCTGTATGCTGCTCCTTTTCAATCACTACTGCCTGCTACTCCTTCCTAGCACTTGCTGCCCTTTTCCTTGCGCTCATGAGTGCTTTAGAAACTTCTTTCTCCTCCTTTACTCACGAATAGAAGTATATGGTGACACCAACCTTGATGATAGGATGACAACTCTTTTGGATAACGCAATATTCAAGGTTTCTTGAAATGACAATATTATTTCTATCATCTTATCCATCCTCTTATTATGTGACACTATCATTTTCATCATCTTATCCGTCCTCTCGTTGCAAATTTCACAACCGCAAGTACTACAAGGTGCCTTAGAAGTCCCAGCAACCAGCTGACCAAATCTATCAATGGTGAATGGATGATGGAGATAATAAGAGGATGATAAAATGCTCCTTTATAACCAGCAGCTGCTTCATGCCTAGTATCTGTTTCTTCCTCAGCAGCTGCTTTTTCCCTAGCAGCAATTTCTGTAGCATCTACCCCAACAACACTTTCAGCACCATCTATCCCAGCATCAACTACCCATCCCAACATCAACACCCATCCCATCACCAACACCAACATCCCTTTTGATGGTCGTTATGCTGACCAAATCTGTCACCAACTTCACAATCTTTGGATCTTCTTCTCATTGGACTAACTCCACCTCATATATTATAAAACATATGGACACAACCAACTAATGATCAATTTACTTAATCACCATCACTTAAATATGCAATTACTCAATAGATTGTATATTACTAGTCTAATTACCACCTCAATGTATAT
>DF365375.1:696-25891 GCA_000787875.1 Solanum virginianum
AAAACTCAAGTCTTAAAAATTCCACTTTGGTCTCCAAACTTTCTAATAATGACACTTTAGTCATGAATTTTCTAATATTATCATTTTAATCCCTAATTTTCATAATTATTTCAATACACAAAATACGGGTTCTAATAGCTATATTGCTGGAATGCTCATAACTGCTACTCCAGTACAGGTGTTATTCTAACTAACTTTTGTTCTTGAGTTCATATTTTTTTCTTCTCCTTTTGGATTGTCTAGAAGTGAATGACTCAAATTTCTGTGAATAATGGTCCCACACCTATATTGCTCACATAAGCAGGAGGCTTTTGTTTGTGATAGGATTTGATTTTTGAATTTTTTTTGTGTGCATAATTGACACATCACATGCTTAATTCTCTCTTATTAATAAATCGAAGCCTTTGGGATGTTCTTACTATTATGTTTGAGTGTACATTTTGTACTTGCTAATGATTTTTAGTTCACTAACAGGTGGTGGTTGTGAGTAGCTTCATTCCTAAAAAGGAAAAGATCAAGTCTAAGGGTTGTGATGATGTTTCGAAGGGTACTGTCACGACCTGGACCTAGGGCCTAGATGTGACACGGTATATGGGAACTCGAGAGTCCCCAAACAAGCCTCAACATACTAAAACTCGCATCATCAGTTCTGAAGCATAGTCAAAAATCAACACGTAGTTCTCAGGGATGGGAAAGTAGGATTCATGCTATGGGGTGTAATGGGGAAAGGGTCAATATGAGAGCAAGTCACATATCGGTACTTAAAGATAACCACATACATAACATAGACTTAACCGTAACACATAACATATAACGTGAAGAGGTTTACTAGGTGTCCATCAATGCCTCTACATAGATGTGTCGGGGGCCAAGACATACCCCAGGCTCACCCTCAAATACATAAGGAGAAGTAGTAACATAGGGAGATAGATAATGGTACGTCCTTGAAAGATAGGACTCACTACTACAATTAAATTCGGAATCTGAGCTAGACGTCATTCAACCAACAACCACATCAACAACAACCCACAATATCATCAAGTACTTTCAATCTTATCTGAGCTAGACGTCGAACGGTGGATGGTCAAAGTCCTCAGTCCCTACATGGTAAAAATCATGTAGGCAAGAGTATGTGTTAGTACTTTGAATGTACTAAGTATACGGGTGTGCGATGTATGTAACTTACCAAAACCTGCATATCAACGTTAAATGACAAGGCACATAATATCAAAAGAGTTGAATATCAAAGAATGTAATATAATGGGATTCTATGAAAGTCATGATGCATGAAATGCAATTGATGCACTCATTTGTATATATATTGTATATGTGACCTCAACCAACATAAGTAAGACCAAGAGGGCTATTACTTGAAATCCTCTCATCGGTAAAGAGGTGATCTACTTGCCAAGGGTAGACCATAACCCTTAAAGATAGCCCTAAAACACCCAATCCATTGGTGCTAATTCATCATCCCACAAGAATAGATATACATATATATATATATATATATATATATATACATACATACTTTCAAATGACATAAATCATTTCCAAAACCATTTAAATGCATTCTAAGGCTTAAAGGCCAAAACATAATTTCATACTCTATATAAATATGAGTAGGAATAGCCCATTCATATACAAAATGGTGCAAGAATGCAAAATGCTGAAAGAACCAAAATAAAAGACATATATGTGATCACAATATTGCCATAACCAACATTTATCAAAACTCCCTCAAAATACTTGAACAAAAACAGAAATGAAATTCTTGCATTTTCTTGCACAAGGCCGAGAGGCCCCTTTCCTTGGTCTCCAAAGTTTCCTTGCTCAAGGCATAATTGGGATTAACCCATGACATAATTTCTCAAAATGATCTATGTACATGAATGCATATGCTATGGACAATGAGAGAATGGCATGGGTAATTAGGATTCAATCAAAAATCAACAATATAATATGAAATTCAATCGAAAATATAATTAAATCCACATTTAAATTTATATTGTAATCACCCATGCATTTGTTCATTCTAAAATCAACAATATAATATAAAATTCAATCAAAAAACATAATTAAATCCACATTTAAATTCATCGTGTAATCACCCATGCATTCAAAAGTCTTAAAGGGGACACCCATACTTGAAATTCCATAAAACCACAAAGAACATCCTCATGTAATAGTTTAAATCACATTAAAATCATCAAATAAACACTACCCATGCATTGTTAGAATTTTAGGATTCATAATCTTCAATACCTCGATTTAAAGTAAACTAGAAATCCATGAGATTTCTTAAAAATAATTTTGGGTCTCCTTGATTGAAAGGAAGTCAAGGATCAACCCACATACCTGAGACTTTAAGTTCCTTGAAATTGAGTTGACAAAGAATGGAAGCTTGGAAGTGGATCTTGGAATCTAAACTTGTTCTTGAGTTTCCTTGAAATTGGGATTGGGTCTTGGTGGAGGCTCTTGAGAGAATTGAGGATGTATTTGACATGAGAGTAATGATTTTTATCCTTAGGAATATAGTTTATGTCTTTTAGGAAGGTTATGATAGCATTGAAAGTCAAAAAAAGTCATTAGAATAATTAAATTTACGAAAATGCCATTAGTGATCGGATGGAAAATTTGGCAAAGTGTCATCTCACTAGACACTTCACTGGCTGTGTGGCACTCCACAGGTCATGTGGAGTGCCCATTTGACATGCCTTAGTGAAAAAAATGTAAGTTGGGAAACATGGAAAAAAATGATATCTCGTCACTTTGACGAACCGCTTCACGGACTGTGTGGCGTTACACGGACCCTGTACTGGTCCGTCCCACCTCACTTAGACAAAAAAAAATGTTACAGGCCACCACACTTCCAACCGCCATGGGCCATCCCACTCTACAAGGCTCGTCAATAGAGCCCGTGGCACCATACATAGCCACATTTTCCCTAATTTCCAACAAGCTCCCTTTGACACACCTTGTGGCCATCCCCACGGTCAATGGTGAGCCACACAGCCCATAACACTAGCCATGCCACCTTCCTCATTGTTAAAAATGTCCTTTTCCAACCCCAGCTACCCTATACGGCCCGTCAAAGGCTACACTAGCCGTCAAATAGTCCGTGTGACAACACTGCACGAGAAGGCCTCACAAAAAAGATTATAACTCCTTCATTTGACCTCGAAATAAGGTGAAACCAAGTGTGTTATGAAGCTAGATCAAAGGGAATTCATTTGATCTATTGTTGGTGACCCAGTCCTGAATGTGCTAAGAGTTATACTAGTTTAAAGTTGACCCTTCTACCGGTAGTTGTGCAAACTTAGCCAATGGAAAATCCTTTGAACTTGGCTTGACGTAGGGGGCCCATGATGGCCTTAAACAACATAAATAAGCTTGAAATCCAATTTCTTACATCATCTCCCCCTTGGGAACATTCATCCCTAAATGTGCAAGAACAAGGCTTGAAAGGCTTGGGTGGGAACATGCAACTTTCAAACACAAGATATTATGCATAATTAATCATTGAAAATTACATAGCCATTAATCTCATGTCAAAATAAATTCATTCCAAACATCATAAAAACCATTCTAATGCACATGTACATATTCAATACCATGAGAATCAAAAAGGAAAGAATTGGAACTAACGAGAAGAATGGACCTAATACCTTAGGCTTGAGTAGATTGGAAAAGATGGGGGTACCATTTCATCATATCCAACTCCGCCTCCCATGTAGCACTCTCCACATGTTGGTTCCTCCAAAGCGCCTTCACCGAAGCCACATCCTTATTACGAAGCTGTTTCACTTGTCTACCCAAAATCTCTACTGGAACTTCCTTGTAAGACAAGTTCTCTTCCACCTCAATTCCCTCCAAAGGAACAATAATGCTAGGATCTCTAACCATCTTTCTCAACATAGCCACATGGAAAATCGAGTGAATAGAGCTCAAATTTGAGGGTAACTCCACTCTATATGCCATATTACCAACTCATTCAATCACTTCATAAGGCCCTATATACCAGGGACTTAGCTTCCCCTGAGGGTAACTCCACTCTATATGCCATATTACCAACTCATTCAATCACTTCATAAGGCCCTATATACCAGGGACTTAGCTTCCCCTTTTTGCCAAAATGCGTCACTCCCTTCATAGGTGAGACTTTCATAAACACCCAATCTCCAACTTGGAATTCAAGGTCTCTCTTTCTAGCATCCGAATAGGACTTTTGGCGGCTTTGTGCCATCTTCAACCTTTCTCTAATCAACTTCACTTTCTCTATAGCTTCCATTACCATGTAAAGGACAATCAAATCCATCTCCCCCAACTCAAACAATCCCACCGGAGATCTACACCTCCTACTATACAACGTCTCAAATGGTGCCATACCAATGCTAGCATGGAAACTATTATTATGAGCAAACTCGATGAGTGGATGATGGTCATCCCAATTACCTTTTCACTCTAACACACAAGCCCTCAACATATCTTCCAAGGTTTAAATTGTCCTCTCAGCATGTCCATCGATTTGAGGATGAAAGGCGGTACTCAACTTGACTTTAGTACCGAGTCCCCTTTGAGACAATTTCCAAAAGTTAGAGATATATTAGGTATCCCAGTCCGATATGATAGATTAAGGCATACCATGCAACCTTACCAATTACCAAATGTACAACTTCGCATATTCTTCGGCACTTAAAATAGTCTTAACCGATAAGAAATGAGTCAATTTAGTTATCTGATTGATGATAACCTAAAGAGAGAGAAAAGTTAGGATTTCAAGCACAAGAATAGAGATTCTTTGAGAAGTTGATTGACTCTTCTATTTCCAGGTATGTAAGGCTAGCCAAAACATGGATTATGTTCCTCCATGTGCACCATACACTGAATTGCTAGAGTTGTGAGGGAGTTGGGTCTCTAATACATGTTTGTCCAATGTTTTCATTAAATTCTTATGTACTTCTACATAATCTTGCATGAATTACTATTTTTACAAATTAAATACTTGAAATAGATGATTTTCCATACTACATGAACCCTGGCATGAATTCTTATTATTTTTACATGTTGAATTAACTGAGCATACATGAGTATGATTTGAGCCTAGATAGCATATGAAATCCCTAAATGTTTTAACAACACTTTTGCTTCTTAAATGTTATGAGTTAGAATAATGCATGATAGAGTCTCTATGAGTCAAGAACTGCACTTTAAAGAATGTAACCAAAGAGTCGATAGTTGATGTGATGATTTGAGTTCATAAATTTTAAGATGAGACTAATTGACTGAGAATGATTATTTTTTGAGCATTTAGTCTTTGGAGGAGTATCGAGCACCGAAATGAGAGATAGTAAGCCCAACTCAAACTCATTAACTATACTGCCAAGCGTAGGAGAGGATGGAATCCATTAAGTTGGATGTTCCTTATGATAGGTCCCTTAAAGAATGAAGGACTTGGTTGATTGTGATCCACTGTGGATCGATTCGTTCTTTATCGTGGCAAGTACTGAATTGTTGTGGTAATATAAGTGAGATTATTATACAATCACTGGCTCATAAGTGATTCTTGTCAGATAAGAGAAACTCTCATATAGGGTCTTTACTGATAGTACTCTAATTTGATTTGATTGAATTGAATTTGACATGGCCTGGATTGGTATTAGTAGGTTATTTTCTATTCTTTATTCTTGGTTTAGATAGACATACGACATTTTGATTGAGCATCTTTGATTCTTGTTATTCTATTCATATCTATTTCACTTTGTTATTTTACATGCTCGTACATTCCACATACTGACATCCATTTGGGCCTGCATCTTTTCATGATGTAGAGACTAGTAACAGAGATCATCAAAAGGCGTATCATTGAGGATCTACTCGTATCCAGTTAATTGGTGAGTCCTCCCCTACTTCCGGAGGATGCTCATTTAGATTTTATCTAGCTTGAGTTAATATTTTATTTCTTTTTATTTGGGTAGTCATGACATGTCACGGTACCATCTAGATAGTTTAGTTAGAGGCTTCATACAATGGATTTGTGATTGATAATTTGGATATTGTCTGACTAATTTCTTTCACACTAGTTCCATTGATTTGTTATTATTGTCTTTATTTGAGATTGTCCACCTTTATTCATCTTTATTCTTCCGCTGAAATTATAAATGTTGATTGAATGAATGCAATGAGACCAAGTGGTTCATTTGGGGATTAGCAATAGTCATTGAGTGCAGACCACATCTAGGGTACCCTCCTACGGCATAACACTAAGGGACGAGAGAATATGAATCATGCTATAGAGATGTCATAGGAAATGGGAGGAACATGAATTCACAAAGCACGTTGTACATAAATACTACAAGGCGGGTAGGTATGACTCACTGTATGGGGGCAATTTGGAACATAGGATCTTTCACATCATATCATATAGGCATAACATAAAGCTCATAACCAAATCACAAAATGATGTTCAATAGATAGCCATGCCACAAGATAACCTACAACCATAACACTTAGCATATAAACGTAAAGAAGTTTACCTGATGTCCAACAATACCTCTAATCAAAAAATAGGTCGGGGGCAAGACAAACCACGGGCTCACCCTCTAAGTGAATAAAATAAATAAATAAAGCACCATAGTTATAAGAATGGTGCTTTACTTGGAATATAGGACTCACCACAACAACGGTGGATGAATGTACTCCTCGGCTCCTACATGGTGAGACCTTGTAGGCAAAAAGTATGCGTTAGTATGTTTGAATGTACTCAGTATGAGGGTGTGTAATGCATTTGACTCATCAACTTTTATTCATTGTTAGATGATAAGGGCACATAATATATAAACAAATATACATCCAAAGAAGAGTAGTATTACAATATGCCATGAAATTCATGATGCATGAAGTGCATTAATACTCATATATAGTGGGGATGAGACCTCAACAGACAAGAGTAAGACCAAGCAAGCTATTACTTGGAATTCAGATGAAATTCCCTCACCGGTAAAGAGGTGGTCTACTTGCCAATGCTAAACCATACTTTACCTTATGGGCACCTTCATTTCATATAAATCAACCTTCTTTACGGGAACCCCCACTTCAGATAGGATTTTCACATAATATCATATCACAATATTTTTCTCCTTCCGGCACCCCTATTTCAGAGAATTAACCTTCCTTGCAGGCACCCCCATTTTAGATAGGATTTTCACATATACCTATGATTGGCTCATAATTCAAGGAAAGGGAGAGAGCCCCCAATCTATTGGTGCGAAGTCAAACATCCCACATAAATACTTATAAAATTACATGCTTTCCAAAGAGGTAATTTTCCTTTCAAATCATTTCAATGTACCTTTAGGTTCAAAAACCAAACATATTTCTCATACATTCATATTTAAGCTTAAAAAGTCAAATCATAGATAATGGTCATGATACTCATGCATAGGAATAACTCATTTACATATACGAGATGATGCAAGAACCCAAAATACTCAAAGAGCCATATCAGACATTATTTATGTCATCACACTCTTGCCATAACTCATAATCTTATCAAAATCATTGGCATAAATATAATTGGGCTTAACCCACTTCATAATTTTCATTAAAACCATAGTCATGTATGCGTATGCTATGAATGAGATTAGAATAGCATGGGAATAGAGATCCGAACTTAAATCAATACAACATTGTGAAATTCAAGTAAAAACATAAGTAAAATTCACATTTAAATAATAACATAGATTACCCATGCACAAATTAAGCTTTAAAGAGGACATGCACTTTCATAACTTTAATGCATTTCATCATATTAGGGCTTAATTCACTGTAAAATCAATAAATAAACATAGTCCATACTAGAGGTGGCAAATGGGTAGATTGGATTAAATTTAGATATAATTGAATATGGATTGAGCGAAAAGGATTGGATCACAATCTATCCATATAAAATATGGGTAAATATGGATTTTATCAAATATGAATTGGGTAAAAAATGATTCCAACCCATCTTAATCTCTTAAAGCCAAAGAAAATTAAATCAAAGTGTGATTGTTAATGCTCAACCCCTACTCCCAAATAATTATTTTTGAAAAAATTATTTTTTTCATAAAAAATTACATTTTTTCTACTTCAATACCAAAACTTAAATTTAAAAAATTATTTTTTTAATAAAGAAAATTCACTCCACTTCCCCACTTCCCTCCTACCCCCATCCCCACCCCCACATTTCCACCTTACCCCCCTCCCCCATAGAGGTGTGCAAAGTTAACGAAATTTTAGTCATTTTTACAAAAAAATATTATCGAGTTATCGGTTCGATTTTAATTTTTAGTTATGGGTTATTGGATAAACCAACAACTCATTAAGACTATAATAATTTACTACTTTATCCTTTTATAAATATTAAATATTAATAATTTAACATCACTTGATATTAAATCGTTACTCGTAAGTCATGTATTTGCTTGGTTTACAATATATAACTCTTATGTTGGAAAGTAAATTGAATATAAGGTCAAATATCGCATATTATTAAGTTTAGGTGCTTAATTGATTTGTTTATTTTGTTGTATCTTTGGAAAGTAAATTAGAATATGAGGTCCAATATTGCATATTATTAAGTTTAAGTACTCAATTGATTTGTTTATTTTATTGTATCTCATCATCTTGCATCAAATAATTAGAGAAGTCGTATATTTTTTTATAATTATTTTCTTTTTAGATAAACCAAAACTCGAACTGTTAAGGACCAAAAAATTCTAAATCGAAAATCAACAAAAAAAATCCTATTAGTTTGTTATTGATTTAGCATATTTAAAAATTGATATCCGAACCCATAATACATAAAATCGAACCGAACCAACCGATGCACACCACATCAACTTTTATTCATTGTTAGATGATAAGGGCACATAATATATAAACAAATATACATCCAAAGAAGAGTAGTATTACAATATTCCCTTACCCCCACTCCCGCCCCAAATATTTTAAGAAATGTTTTGAAAAAATCGTGCACACAAAAAATTTTTTAGTGCAATTAAGAATTTTTTCTCATAAATGCATGGGGGATCTACGGATCTATATGCATACCCATATTTTACCCATTTTGACCATATTTGTATGAGTTCTTAAAATAGATGAACTCATATTTATCCATTTTGAAAATATGAGTGATCCATTAAAATAAATATTGGTTAAATGAACTCCTTTTACCTTATATATATTGAAATTGCCATCCCCGGCTCATACATCAATTGAATTTAATAAACAATAATATTCAAAACTCATATCCAAAGTAAGCTAAAATTCATGAAAATCACTTGAAAAGAGTTTGAGTCTTCTTTGTTAAAAGGGACCAAGAATCAAACTCACATACTTAGCTAATGAAAAAGATTCAAGAAGAAGTTTCGTGAAAAAGAGCCCTTCCTTGATCCCCAACCTTATCATCCACAAGAGTTCTTTGAAAGAGACTTGAGAGAATTCAAAATGAGAGGAATATATTTGAATGATAGGAATGAAGTTTTTGTCATTAGGAAGTTTTTAGGCAGCATAGGAAGTCCCAAAAGGCCTTCAGAATAAATCATATTTACAAAAATACCATTAGTCAAATGAGTTCAAAAAATGAACGTCATCATTTCAAGGAAGGTTATAAGGTCCGTGACACTTCACACGGACCGTATATTCATCCATGAACCAACACTTAGAAAAAATTTCACTTGACAAAGGTCTGAAACGGTAATCCCATACATAGAAAAATTTTGACGAAATCGTCTATACAGGTAGTCACACGAGCTGTGTGAAGCCACACGCACCATGTACCCAACCGTGTCCCCCTCCTTAGAAAATTTTCTCACAATAAAATTTTGAGAAAATGATTTAATACTTAGAAAAATCTTACTTCGAACGCCATACGGGAGGCCTCATGGACCATGTCACCTCACATGTGCCGTGTACTTGGTCGTGTGACTTTACTTGGTCCAAAAACTATGAATTTTCAAACAAGGGCCACCATACGACCTATATGAGGTGTCATATGGGTCGTGAGGTGTCTATGTGTGGTATGCCTTAGTTTAAAACTCCACGTTTAAGAGACAAACACCTTCACAAGGCAAAAGGCCACTTCATGGAGGCTAACACGGGCTATGTGACCTCACACGGACTGTAAAAGCTGCCATGAAGTGTCACCTTGGTCCAAAAAATTACCAAGCTCCAACAAGTTGTACAATGTCTACGTCCTTACATCATCTCCCCCTTGTGAACATTCATCCTCGATTGTGAAAGAACAAGGCTTGAAAGGCTTGACTTCAAATAAGAAACTCGCAAACACAAGGTATAATGCATAATCCACCACTTGAAAATCATAAAGTCAATAAAACTCATCTCCAAACGTATTCAAATCATTTAAACATCATAAAAATCATTTTTGTGCATATGTATGCACGTCAAACCATGAGACTCACAAATGAAAGAGTTAGCACCACTTCAAAAAAGAAGAACCTAGTACCTTAGGCTTGAGTAAATTGGAAAAGATGGAGGTATCATTTCATCATGTCCCACTCTGCTTCCCATGTATCACTCTCCACATGTTGATTTCTCCAAAGCACCTTGACCTAAGCCGCATCCTTATTATGAAGCCGCTCCACTTGCCTATCCAAAATTTCAACCTTAATTTCCTCATAAGATAAGCTCTCCTCAGTCTTAACATCTTCCAAGGATACAATAGTAATAGGATCACCAACCAATTTTCTCAACGTAGACACATGGAAACCTGGGTGAATAGAGCTCAAATTTGGAGGTAACTCCAACCTATAAGCTAGATTCCCAATTCGCTCTACAGCTTCATAAGGGCCTAAATACCGGGGCCTTAGCTAGCCTTTCTTACGAAAATGCATCACACCCTTCATAGGTGAAACCTTCACGTACACCCAATCACCAATATGAAACACAAGGTCTCTCTTTCTAATATTTGAATAGGACTTCTGGAGACTTTGTGCCGTCTTCAACCTCGTCGTAATCAACTTCACTTTCTCCATAGTGTCCAACACAAACTCTGGGCCAATCAAAGCCATTTCTCCCAACTCAAACCATCTCATCAGAGACCTAGACCTCCTACCATACAAGGCCTCAAATGGATCTATACTAATCCTAGCACGGAAGCTATAATTATAAGCAAACACGATGAGTGGAAGATGGTCATCCCAATTACTCTTGAATTCCAACAGACAGGCCCTCAACATGTCCTCTAAAGTTTGTATTGTCCTCTCGGCTTTCCCATCTATTTGAGGATGAAAGGTAGTGCTCAACTTTACCTTAGTATCGAGCCCTCTTTAAACTGACCTTCAAAAGTGAGAAGTAAATTGGGTACCACGATCCGATATGATGGACCTAGCCACACCATGAAACCTCACCAACACTTGGATGTACAACCTTGCATAATTTTAGCACTAAAGGTAGTCTTGATCTGTTGGAAATGAGCCGACTTAGTCATTCGGTCAATGATAACCCAAATGGAGATCTTCGACACCAAAAGTAGTCTTGACTAGTAAGAAGTGAGCCAACTTAGTTATTCGGTCAATGATAACCCAAATGGAGTCAAATAACCTTTAGGTCCGAGGTAATCAAACCACAAAATCCATGTTCATATTCTCCCACTTTGAAGTAGGAATCTCAATCTCTTGAGTCAACCCACTATTCCTTTGGGGCTCTCTACCTTCACTTGCTGACAATTAGGGCATTTGGATATAAACTTTGCTTTATCCTTCTTCATATGATGCCACCAATACACTTTGCTTAAATCCTGATACATCTTAGCAGATCCCGGATGAGTTGAATAATTAGAGTTTTGGGATTTACTCAAGATCACCCTCTTTATACCATCCACATTTGGAACACATAACCGATCTTGATACCGAAGCACACCATCTCCCCTATGGGAGAACACCTCTATTTTCTTTTCAGCAACCAATTTCTTCAATTCAGCCAATGATAAATCTATATCTTGCTTAGCTTTTACATCAACAACCAATGAAGATTTAACCCTATTTTGAACATGAATACACCATCATTAGATTCGGCCAACCTAACACCTAATCTAGCTAGTCAGTGAACATCCTTAACCAACTCCTTCTCCTCCTCAACATGAGCCACACTTCCCATAGATAGCCTACTAAGAGCATAGGCTACAATATTGGCCTTGCCGAGATAATATTGCTGAGATAATATTGTACATGTCAAAGTCCTTTAGGAGTTCCAACTAACTTCTATGTCTTAAGTTAAGATCCCTTAGAGTGAAGACATATAGCAAACTCTTGTAATCGGTGAAAACATCGACATGCATCCCTTAGAAATAGTGTCTCCAAATTTTCAAAGCAAATACCACCGCTACTAACTCAAGATCATATGTTAGGTAATTACGCTCATGCACTTTCAATTGCCTTGATGTAAATGCTACTACCTTACCATGTTGCATAAGTATACAACCCAAACCAATACAAGAAGCATCACAATACACCACAAACCTATCAAAGCCATTTGGTAGAGTCAAAATAGGAGCCGATGTAAGTTGAGACTGTAAAAGCTGCCATGAAGTGTCACCTTGGTCCAAAAAATTACCAAGCTCCAACAAGTTGTACAATGTCTACGTCCTTACATCATCTCCCCCTTGTGAACAATTTGACCATACAAACATAACATTCTTTTGAGTCAACTTAGTCAATGGAGATGTAATAGATAAGAACCCTTCAACAAACCTACTATAATTATAAGTTAACCTAAGAAAACTCTAAATATCCAAAGGAGTCAATGGTGGTCAATTCTCCACGGCCTTAGACCTCTTCGGGTCAACCTTAATACCATCACTGGATACCCCATGACCAAGAAAAGTCACTTCACTAAAAAAATTCACATTTGCTAAACTTACCATATAATATTTTCTCTCTTAAAGTTTGGAGGACCGACCTCCAATGGTCCATATGCTCCAGCTCACTTCGGGAATAAATAAAAATATTATCAATGAAAACAACCACAAAAACTATCAAGGAATAGCTTGAACACCCAACTCATAAGATCCATAAACATGACCAGAGCATTGGTTAATCCAAAAGATATCACCACAAATTCAAAGTGTGCATACCTAGTCCCAAAAGATGTCTTGGGAATATCATACTCTCTAACCTTCAACTGGTGATACCCGAAATGAAGGTCAATCTTTAAGAAATGGGTAGCCCCTTTAAGTTGGTCAAACAAGTCATTGATTCTAGGTAATGTGTACTTATTCTTAATGGTTACCTTATTCAATTTCCAATAATCAATGCACATCCGAAGAGTTCCATCTTTCTTTCTTACAAATAATACAGGAGCACCCCATGGAGATATACTTGGCCTACTGAAGCCTTTCTCCAACAAATCCTTCAAGTGATCTTTCTATTCCTTCAACTCTGCTAGTGTCATACGATAGGGAGGAATAGAGATAGGTTGAGTATCTGGGAGGGGATTTATGTCAAAGACTACTTCCTTTTTGGGAGGAATACTAGGTAAGTCTTCGGGGAACACATCTGAGAACTCATTCATCACTAGAACTGAATAAAGAGTATGTGATTTGAACTCAACATCCTTGACCCTCACAATATGCTATATACACCCCTTGGAGATCATCTTGCGAGCCTTATGGTAGGAAATAAATCGACCGTTAATAGGGTTCGTCAGGATATTGGAACTTGACCTTCCAAGTTCTAGAATCTATAGAGGTATATGATGCATTCAATCAATCTATCCCGAGAATCACATCAAAATTAAACATCTCATGTTCTACAAGATCACATGGAAGGACTTTATGCAGTACAAAAATAGGACATCCTCGATAAACTCTATGAGCAACAACAGATTCATCCATGGGAGTATAAATTGAAATTGGCACCCTTAAAATTTCTAGAGCCAAACCAAACTTTACAGTCAACAGGGAAACACAAAAAAAAATTTACACTTTGATCAAGTAAAGCATAAGTATCAAAATCAAAGACTTTTAACATACTAGTCACAACATTCGGAGCCTCCTCAACCTCCTGACGGGCATGAAGAGCATAGAATTTGTTGTTCCATGGGGAAGCACCTTGTAGAGCTCTTTGTTTTCCTTTCTATCATGACCTAAGACTAGGGCCTAGATCTGACAGTGAATGGGGAACCCAAAGGAACCCTAAACAAGCCTGTTAACATATTATTACACATCCTTAGTCGTAGAAGCCTTTCATACAACAATAGGAGTAGTAAAAAGGGGATATATGTCTGAGGGACATCATTAATATCATAGAAACATAGTAAGCTCAAATAAGTATAGCATTAATACATCATAAGGTTCTAACAACACCTCTACTATATAGATCAGTATGGGGGACCAAGATAAGAAATCGAGCTCACCCCTCTTAGTAATAACCATACATCAATGGAAAGATTCTTAAAATATAAAATGAGACCAATACATTGTCCCTGGAATTGAGGACTCACCAACTAGCTTGAGAGATATCGTACTAGCCACATGGAGGAGGAGGATGATCAAGTGGTACTCCGGTTCCTACATGGTGATATCATATAGGCATAGAGTATGCGTTAGTACGATAGCCTACTAAGAGCATAGGCTACAATATTGGCCTTGCCGAGATAATATTGCTGAGATAATATTGTACATGTCAAAGTCCTTTAGGAGTTCCAACTAAAAATATACTATGTATGTAGAATGCAATACAACAAGAGATAGGCACCATAATCGAAATGTATAGTCATAAGTAAGGGATAAGTGTAATAGCAACATGGCATGCATGATCAATGCTTGAAGTAAAACATGCTAGGAAAAGCATATGCTTATATAGAACTTAATACATGTGTAGGAATAGATCATCATCATAGACCACAAAATCTATTACTCAATCTCCAAGGCACCCCTTCCCTTGAAAGGGTGACTGATGTACATACCCCTCAATTAGTAGCATGGGCATATCATCCCCTGACAAGATGATTGAGGCTTAGTGACCCCTCAACAAGGAAATTGAGGCTTGAAATCACCTTGATAAGGCAACCGAGGCTTGACACCCCCTCAACAAGGTGATTGAGGCTTGATATCCCATCAAAAAGGCCACCAATTGAGGCTTGGTTAGGCTCACTATTATAGGTCAAGCATGTTTATGAACTCCTCAAGTCATGTCATCATGTCTCTTACAAGTTATTCACGTTATGTTTAAAGTATGACTATTTCAAGTATTCCATGGGATTTGACTTAGCATCGATTAAGCCCTAAGATAGGGACTCGACTCAAGGAGTCCTTATATGAAGTCTTAGTCTCTAAACTATGTGCCACCATACGATTATACATGATCTCTCTTGTGGCTTTCTAGTGGATCTATCTTGTATCTCTCTTATGGCTTTGTAGTGGATCTATCTAGTTATAACACACCTTGTCGAGAGGGTGACATTCCTCGATCACCTTGATTAGGGGGTGACATGCCTCAAATTATTCATTATGTGGCAACCATGGTAAGTAAACCACACCTTGTCGAGGGGGTGACATGCCTCGATCACCTTATCGAGGGGGTGACATGCCTAGATCACCTTACTAAAGGGGTGAAATGCCTAGGATTCCAAGTAGTAGCTCACTTAGTCTATGTCCGTTAAGGTCTATTCCCACACATGTATTATGTGTTGTGCAAGTTGAATAGTTTACAAGTATATTTTATTACAAGCATTGATCATGCATGCCATGTTGAGATTATATATATCCATTGCTTATGATTATGCATTTTGAACATATTGGCTTATGTCTTTTTTGCATTGTATCCCGCATACTTAGTCTATTAAAATGTACTAACGCATACTCTATGCCTAAATTATATCTCCATGCAAGAATCAGAGCTCCTATCGATCATCCTCCTCTACGCGGCTAGTTTGATTCTCAGAGAAAGCTTTGGTGAGTCATCAATTTCGAGGATAATATCAATTTACTTCATGTTATGTAGAGACTCCTTCTTATGTTGAATAATTATCATTATGAGGGTGAGCCCGGGAAGTGCCTTGGCTCCCACTCTATTCCAAGTTAGAGGTGTTATTGGATGCTATGACGTATTTGCGCTATGAGCTTGACTCTTTTATGCTGTTGTGATAATCAAAGACTTCCCTTAGCCTCGATTCCCTTTTAATTGAATCATTTGTTGATGTTTAATTTCTTCCGCAACCAAGGATATGTGAATGATATGCTAGAGGCTTGTTTGGGTCCTTTCAGGTTCTCCATTTGTTGTATCACGTCTAGGCCCTAGGCTTGGGTTGTGACAGTGAGCTCATCAATGATCTATTGAGCATCCTCATCAGCTTTTGACCCATAGAACTTCAGAGGATTCATTCGGGTGAAATCTCTCACGTCTAGGCCTTAGGCTTGGGTCTACCTAGTCTGACAAGTCACCACCTAGGCAAGCATGGAAAAGGGGCAATATGGAATTCACCATTAGAGATAGGGTCTTCAATAGGCCTTTGAGGTGCTTGACCCTCATTAGCTGGGGCCAGTCTTGGAATGGGATCTCTTCCTCGAGCCATCTACTGTAATGGAGCAAGGACACCATCAAAATGAGGAATTCAAACATATGATCCATAACATGACATAAAGCATGAAGATGTGAGAGAATTCCTTAAATGGCATCATAGCCTCCCACTCATAGGCATGGTGCACTTCACACCCATGAACAGGACTCTACTTGATGCGGCATGTTGGACTCCGAGGATCATTTATAAACTTATCATGACATAAACCTAGGGCCTAGGAGTGACATGGTGAATGGGAACCCAAGAGTTCCCAAACAAGCCTCAAAGTATTTATATTCACATCATCGGTTGGGAAGCATAATTGAAAGGTAAACACATAATTTATAAGGGACGGGAGAATAAGACTCACGCTATTGGGAAGCCATAGGGAATAGGAGGAACATGGATTCACAAGGCACAGAGCACATAAATACTATAGGGCGGATAAGTATGACTTAGGATCTTTCACATCATATCATATAGGCATAACATAAAGCTCATAACAAAATCACATAACGATGTTCAATAGATAGCCAACCCATAAGATAACCTTCAACCATAACACTTAGCATATAAATATAAAAAAGTTTACAAGATATCCAACAATTCCTCTAATCATAAGATAGGTCGGGAACCAAAACATACCCCTGGATCACCCTCAAAGTGAATAAAATAAATAAAGAACCATAGGTAGAGGAATGTTCGTTTATCCTTGGAAGATAGGACTCACAACAACAAACAAAACTTGAGATCTAAGCTAGACATTGTACGGTGGTTGAGTGTAATCCTCGGTCCCTACGTGGTGAAATCATGTAGCCAAAAGTATGCGTTAGTACTTTTGAATGTACTAAGTATGAGGGCGTGTAATGCATTTGACTCATCAACCTGTATTCATTGTTAGATGACACGGAACATAACATAGAAACAAATATATATCCAAAGAAGAGCATTAATAAAATATACCATGAAATTCATGATGCATGAAGTGCAATAATGCTCATATATAGTGGAGATGAGACCTAAAAAGACAAGAGTAAGACAAAGTGAGCTATTACTTGGAATCCTAATGAAATTCCCTCAGCGGTAAAGTGGTCTAATTACCAAAGGTGAACCATACTTTACCTTACAATCACCCGTATTTTGTATGAAGCAACTTTCCTTACGGGCACCCATATTTCAAATTGGATTTTCACATAATATCATATCACATTAATCTTCTCCTTACGGGCACCCCCATTCTAGATAGGATTATCAAATATACCTATGCTTGGCTCATAGTTCAAGAAAAAGGAGAGAGCCCCCAATCAGTCGGTGTTAAATTAAACATCCCACAAGAATACTTATAGATATGCATGCTTTCAAAAGAGGCAATAGTCCTTTCAAAATCATTTGAATGTACCTTTAGGTTCAATAACCAAACATATTTCTTATAAATTCATAACTAAGCTTAAAAACCCAAATCATAGTTAATAGATCATGATACTCATGCATAGGAATAACTCATTTACATATACGAGATGGTACAAGCACCCAAAATGCTCAAAGAGTCACAGTAATACATATTTATGTGATCACACTCTTGTCATAACCCATAATCTTATCAAAATCATTTACATAAACATAATTGGGCCTTAACCCACTTTATAATTTTCACAAAAACCATAGTCATGCATGCATATACTATGAATGAGATGAGAATAGCATGCGTAATAGAGATTCAAACTTAAATCAACAATACATTATGAAATTCAAGTAAAAACTTAAGTAAAATTCACATTTAAATAATCACATAGATCACCCACGCAAAAATCAAGCTTTAAAGGGGACATGCACTTTCATAACTCAATGCATTTATTCATATTAGGGCTTAATTCACTTTAAAAATCAATAAATAAACATAGTTCATACATCAACTGAATTTAATAAATAATAATAATGAAAACCTATATTTAAAGTAAGCTAAAATTGATGAAAATCACATGAAAAGAGTTTGGGTCTTCTTGGTTGGAAGGGACTAAGAATCACACTCACATTCCTTAGTTAATAAAGAAGATTTATGAAGTTCAGTGAAGAAAGAGCCCTTCCTTAATCCCCAAGCTTAAGACCCACAAGATTTCTTTGAAAGAGACTTACGAGAATTCAAAATGAGAGGAATGAATTTGAATGATAGGAATGAAGTTTATGTCATTAGGAAGTCTTTAGGTAGCATAGGAAATCCCAAAAGTCCTTCAGAATAAATAATATTTACGAAAATGTCATTAATGAAATGAGTTAAAAAATTGAATGTCGTCACTTCAAGGTAGGTTATACAGTCTGTGACATATCACACGGACTATATGCTCATCCATCACCAACACTTAGAAAAAATTTTAGTTGACGAAGGTCCCAAACGATAATCCCATACATAGAAAAATTTTGACGAAATCATCTATTCGAGGAGTCATAGGAGCCATGTGAAGCCACATGGGCCGTGTACCTAATCATGTAACCCTTCTTAGAAATATTTCTCACGATAAAGTTTTGAGATTGTGGTTTAACACTTGGAAAAATTTCACTCTGGATACTATACGAGAGGCCTCACAGGTCGTTTCACCTCACACGGGCCGTGTACTTGGCCATGCGGCTTTACCTGGTCCCAAAACTGTGAATTTTCAAACAAAGGCCACAACAGGACCCACTACACAGTCTGTGAGGTGTCACATGGGCCGTGAGTGGTCCATATGTGGCGTACCTTAGTTTGAAACTCCACATTTAAGAGTCAAACACCTTCACAAGGCCAAGGACCACTCCATAGAGGCTCAAAGGGGCCATGTGACCTCATACGACTGTGAGAGCTCCCATGGAGCGTCACCTTTGTCCAAAACTTCCTGAAACCAAAATTTCAAAGATCCAACAAGGTCGTACAACGGTCGTGTCCTTACAATTATTATATATTAGTATGTTACTTGATATATTTTTATCGGCACTCTTGGCGTATGGTCACTTAAATGTTTTGGTTATAAGTTTGACCATTTATTTTATTTATCCACTGCTTTTATCAGTATTTATGATTTTATAATTAGGATAACATTAGCTCAAATGGCCCAAAATGTTATGTGAATACTATTTTTATCTTTTTAATCTAATCTCTTGTTCACTTTAAAATGTTTATGGCATCAAACATTATAATTTTGAACATGCAAGTTGTGCAGCCTGAATACTTGTGAATAATTTATAAACTTTTACGTTTCTTTTTTTTCTTCAGAAAGATAGTAATATATTATAACTTAAAAGGTATCAGTAAAAAAGGATAATGGGAAGGGGATGTAATGGCTTATTAAAATATTTACCGCTAGTAGTCGACATGATATGCCTTGCAAAAAGAGTTTTTGTTTTATATGCGTCTCACTTTTTTACTGCAAACAATGGAGGAAGTCCCCATAACAAATAGAAGTTTACCAACTCTAACTTATAGCCTTCCTTTGCTAGATTGTGTGTAACTTGGTTCATCTCATGGTAACTATGTTGGACCAGAGGGTTCCCCACCTGTTACATTAGATTCCTATAATAAGATAAAATGTTAATATATGTCGGGTGATCATTTTTTAGATAGTAGATGATTTCTTCACAATCTAAAGAAATTTGCAGTGGAAGAGGACTATGATTAATAATAATACTTAATCCTTTTTTTGGGGATTTTGACTCAACCATGATGTTTGATGTCAAGAATAGGTTTCCCATGAATCTAACTATCCAATTTCCATTCTTGTCTCTTATTATGGCCCTCTTCCCGCTTTACCTATAGTACTATCCATTGCATAATCTATATTGAGTTTAAATTTTGCATTTGGTGGTTTCCATTGCAAGTATAAAAGTACCTTAGGAGCCTTTGCAGGATGGGTGCAATAACTCTTCTTAAGATAAGAAGTCATATCAACAAAACACAGGAAAGATGAAGGTTATCTAAGTAACTAGGACTTATTTACTAGTGACTTAGTTTAAAGCCATACAGGCATAGGACAAAAGCAAAACATTCGTAGTGGGCTGGGCCATTACAAATGTTGTCAAATCCACTCCCGTATCAGCCTTGTCACTGTGGATTAGAGTTAGCTATGTTTAAGCAAATCCTAGTTATGCATGGTAAACCTCATTGCTAAGTCTAGAAAAATTCCATGTTATGGAAAAAACCTCAAAGAGGATGCTAAGTCCATCGAGAAAATTTCTGAATAGTCTCTGTAGCCTTTCAAGCATAAATAATAGATGTCTCCGCACCAATCTAAAAGACTCTGCTGGACTGGGCTTTGTACGCATGTGAGACTTATGAACCTGGAGCTTTGATACCAAATTGTCATAATCCAAAAGCGGGGCATGATGGAACTTGCCTAACCCTCTAAGACAAGTAAGCCTAAACCTGCTCAGTTCAAATCGCAATACTAAAAGTGGAAGAAATATAGTCTAATAAGCTAGGATAAGCACAAGGTAATCAAGTCTACAAACCATACAAGAACTTATGTCACATGTACAAGCCTTTAATATAAAAGAGTATAGAAAATAGATACAAGTCTAGGTCTCCATAAGACAAAGTAAGGTAAAAGACATCAAGAGTTTGCCGATATAGACAAGTTGCTACCTCTGAAACATCTAGATACTCAACTAGTTAGAAAAGGAACGCTATCTCAAGTACAACCAGGCTCACAACCTACATAGGAGTGTATAAGCAAGGGTGAGTACCAAAGCAACAAGATCTCAATAAGAAGATCTAAACTCGAATAAAGAATACTAAACAAAATACTCCTTTTAAGCCAACCATATATCACCGAACTACGCACTCCTACACTAAGAATAATTGTAGCATAACAATAATATATATATTAAAGTTTTAGTAACTATAATTGAAGGCGAGCCTTGGAGTAACTAGTAAAGTTGTTACCATGTGACCAGAAGCTCACAGATTCAAACCTTGGTAACATGCTCTGACAGAAATGCAAGGTAAGGCTGTATATAATAGATCCTTGTAGTTGGGCCATTCCCCATAAGTGCACCGAGATTATCTTTTTTTTTAATAACTAGAACATCAATTAGTAAAAGAAAAATATGGCTGCTGAAAAGAGGTATAACGATTAAATATTTATTGTCGTTAAAACTTTTTAATGGTCAAATTTAATTCAGTTGTTAACTTTTAATGACATAGCTTTTAATGACTGGTGATGACATTGTTTTTACTAGTCGTTATTAACTACTAACAATTGAATTTATACCTTTAGCGACTGAATTTTTCCTTGTTAAAGACCTATTTTCTTGTGGTGATACCTGATAGTCGTCATAAGATACAAAACAAATATACAATAAATGTCTCAACATACAACTTAGCTATATATCAAATATCTTAAGTAATCTCAGATACTCAGCACATTTCGTTCACGTATAATCATCTTACAGTATTCGCAATCCCACAATTATTTCACATGTCAAGGATCTTATCTATCGGTTGTAGCCATTACAAGTATCAACCCACAAGTAACAAGTGAATGAAATATATACAATCTCTATAACATCACAATCTCAATATCAATACAAATTCTAATATCAACACAGTTTCAATACCAATACTCGAAAAGCTGCAAGTTCACAAGTAGAATGATATGAAATGTAATGAAATGATATGAAGTGAAATGAACTAATTCAATGATAGATAATCATGATATGAGTAAGTCCTATGGTACACATTCGCTGATGTAGTAAGTCCAAAACCTATGGGGGACATATCTATCCATACACCTACCCCGGCTCGTGAGGCTCATCCCCTATATAATCAATACCATATGCTATGGATCGTGTGGCCCTCTCTATAATGAATCAATATCAGATTCCATGGTTCATGTAGCCCATCCCCATAGTGAATTATTATCACATACACAACCAAACTTTAACGACCCCAAAAAGTGCTCGAAATGTGCCTCGGAAATACCAAGAATCGTAATTTCCATATATATAAAAATCCATTTATTATTTTAAAATTCCAACTTCATATTCTTATTCAAGGAGTCAAATTGAGTGAGAATTGGGTCTAACCTAAATTTTAGAGTAACCGTATCAAAATCTGAAAATCGCAAAGAGTGCGATTTAGGAGGGTCAACTTTGAAGGGGCATATCTCTTACCACACAAAGAACTGGGTGGCCCATGACCTTCCAGATTAAATCCCTTTGAATTATATTTCCAATAAACTTGCTTTCACCTCATTACGAGTTTGGGTCATTTGTAAACTTATCCTCATAACATCATTATCATTGTTATACCATATACACATAACTCGTGGGATCTTACATATCTTTCAAATAACTTTGACAGTTTAACTCAACATTTACAATGAGGCTTTAACTCTAAAAAAGTTCATAAAGTTGTTTTACATTATGCTTATACTTGATCCAATATCAACTATTAAAAGAAATTATTTAAATAGAACGAAGTGCCTTAGTAATTTAAATAGGAGCATTATGCTAGAGATTGTCAAAAATAAACACATTACTTGTTATATACTTCAATTATGTTTTTAGTTTGGCAAAAGGACTGATTATGACTCCTACATTCCCTTCGTAATCAAAATCTATTTTAATTGAACTACACTAAGAAGAGAAACACCTCGAACATATGATTAGGTAGTCAAAATATCGACAAAATGTTACATAGCTATTGAATCTACTGTTTAAGTGAATGAACGGAATGTCAACCTAATACCATCATGAAAATAACTCTGTTGGAATCCCGATGTCTTTTATAAAAGGTCTTTAAGGAACTAAATAGTAAGATATCGCATTTGACATTTTGGAAAACTTCCCGGATTTCGTGCTAAAAGGAGGTACGGAGCTTAGCCTTAACATACCTTTCTATTGATCACCCAATTGCTCAAAGTTCCTTCACGAAAGTTGTTTCTTACATCCTAAGCTTCATGAAGACTATATACGCAGCTTAAACACACTTAAGAATAGTCCAAAATTAAGCATCAATTACTAATCCCGCCATATAGTACTTACGCGAGGAAACATCCATAGAATTTTACAAAGATGACCGTAAAGGAGCGCCAATATTATTATCTAAATAGACCAGTTGCAGACTAACAATAACCAGAAAGAATGCTATTTTTTGTTAGCAAAACAATAGTCCCAAACACAGCTAATAGGAGGGGGAAGCAATTGCAAAGCGTAAAGCATGCATTTCTAGCCACTGGGATGGATTTTAATGGTAAAAATGTGAAAAACTCTCCTAAATCACTTGGAGACCTTGAGTGAACTTTATATTCAGTTTATGTTCTGTTTTGGGATAAAATGGGACTAATTTGAGCTTTAAAAAGCTCAAATTAGCCGATATCTAGGGGGTTTGACCTAACCCGGCCCATGACTCAGTTTCCTGCTCGGGCAGTCCTAGTAAAATGCTCATAACTTTTTATTCTAAGGTCATTTGATGTGCTATTTAGTGCTCTACAAACTAGACTTATATATCTTCGATTTGATAGGTTATGTTAGAACCCGTATATTTGTGTTTTGGTACCACGACAAAAGTTTGAGATCACTAGTGTCATTTTCAAGAAGTTTGACACTTAAGTGTACTTTTGAAGAATTAAAAATTTGAGGTTCGAATCTTTGTATAATTATGTGTCTATGAGCTTATGGATATTTACATGTACAAGTGTACACTTACAAGACCAAGGATATTAAGTCTTTCATTAAGTATTTAATATATACTTACATATATGAGGGAAAGGAAGAAGAACATTTTAACACTTAGAAAAAAATTGGAGGTTCAGTGAACAGTAGCACGGCTCACTGCCTGCTACAGTACTTTACGACAAACTTTTGTGCTTTGCTTCTTTCATCAATTCTAAGACTTAAAGCTTAGTATATTGGATCCCCCAAGAGTCATGGAAGCTCTGGGTTGCCAAGAAAACGCGTAAAAATTCGTGTGTGAAGAGTTGAAGTTGTGAAAAGGGTTTGAAGGTAAGTTACAAATTCTCTTCTCTTGATCTTAATTAATGAGTTCTAAAATATGTTTCTTGTGGGCTTATATGAGAGTGGAAAAAGTATAAGAACTTGTGGGTATACCTTCTTGAACTTGTAGCTGAATTGGAGGGCATTTAATTGTGAAATTGTTGCATTTTGATATTGTGTGTTCTCATCGAGCGTTGGAGTGTTGTGTTGTGATTCTTTGAGTATATTGGAGTAATTTAATATGTTAACTATGTATGCTATGAGCAGCTGCCCAGTTATTTGAAAATGGGGAAAAAATGAGGAAATTTCGCGTTTTAAGGTTTCCTTTGTCGTTGGGAGTTTGTGTTGGGTGTTGAGTGGTGGAATGTGCTCCTTAGAGCATGTAAGAGTATTTAAATATGGAGGAACTATGAACATGAGGGCTCCTGCCCCTGTGGGATAGTTTTGAAAGAAAATATTATTAGTATAGTGCTTTGACGTTTTAAGTTTTCGTTTGGCGTTTTAATGATTCAATTGGACTTTTGAAGCTTGTTGAAGTACTTGAACATGTTGAGTGTGTGAATTATCATGCTGCTGCCTTGTTTTTAGTTTTGGTTAGTGTGTAAGTTGATTATTGATTTAAGAAAGTTTTGTGGTTTGGATTGGTTTCTTGTACTTCCTTGTGGTTGTTGTT
>DF365373.1:0-16769 GCA_000787875.1 Solanum virginianum
GGACACCCCCTCGGGTGTTAGTCACGACCCGTAAATTGGGTCGTGACATAAGTGAACCAAACCAAGGGATGAACAATGATATCGACTGATGATGTTGTGTAGACCCATACCACAACTGCCCCCATCTGGGACGTAGTGTTGTACACGGATGTAAGACCCTAAGATTTATGCTTGTATGCCAAATAGCCCCTCATAAGCCTAGAAGGTACACCCGCAAAGAATCTGATCAACTGAATCACAATAGAACCTAACTCCCAATGCCACATGATCATATGTCAGTGGTACATGGGTGTAAGGCCTAGTGTCTAAGTCTGAACACCCTTTAAGCCTCCATAAACGCAGAGGTATGCCCACACATAATTAGAGTGTGAATAGGTATGTGAATCCCCGAGTAATCAATTACGAGGCCTCTCCCTAACAATCACAAGTTAAACAGGTCCTCGACCCAATCCTAATACATGGAACCTGATCCAAAACATACATGGGTAATGATGGGATGTATCCTCTCGGGAGAAAGAATCCCCTCAAATAAGCAATAGTGTCATAGCTTAGAATATCAATCACGAGTGATGTCGCTTAACCTGACTACTCAAATGCAGAAGGGATGATCATCATTAGCATAATAACTTCATCATTAGCATAATAACTTAACTTTAGAGGTTGGGGTCAATCCTATAGGGAATCATTGTTCAAGGTGGAAGTGACTCGTTGGACCAAGTAATTGTAGGATCTGGGGGGTTGCAATAATCAAAAGAAGAGTTCAGCTAATCAAGTTCTAAATAATGATTTAAACAGTTATTAAGGGAAGATGTTGGGGATGTGCAAATATGAGAATTGATCTATCAAAAATGGGTCTAGATACCTGAATAAATGAGTTGATATTGAGTGAATAGGCTAGGTTGCTTGTAACCTAAACCACCTACGAGACATGGGTGTTTTATATGAATCAACTAAGAAATCACACGCGGACTGCCGAGGACGGACTTGGCCTAATTAGAAGTCTCAGCAAAACTCCTAATACCTTGGCCATTGAATCCATGGTTGTGGATTTCAACTGAAACCCCAAGAGGTTTTCGGCCATTATATCCATTCCACACTCTAATAGTTCTAGCTAAGGTAACAATCAAACATCTATAGCAAAACCCCAAGTTTACAACCTTGAAATTTATAAATTAAACATAGGGACGGATATAAATTCACCCAAATCAACTACAAGTAAGTCAAAATATCACAAACCTAACAAATAAATCAAAGACCCATATCAATAGCACACCCCCAATATAGGAATATTAGCCACACGTGCTAGAAATTAAAGATTGAATACCATACACTGCAGCAAAAGTTATGGGTAACAAGATTGATTACAAATCAGTTGATTATCACCAGCCAATATTCTCCAATTTGATGCCCAGAAGCTTCAAAACCTTAACTCCCCTTGTACTCTAAGAGGAAAGTTTTATGTACTACTACTATAGACTAATTGTTCTGATATGGAATGAACAGATGATGTACAATGTCCTTTCTAAAATTGCTTATGGTCTGTTTGGAAAGCCATCTGGTAATTAAAATTGATGTAATTACTAGGATAGTAATTACACACCCTGTAATTACACACATTGGTAATTACACTGTCCTGTTTATTTGCAACAGTATAATTACAAGTGTACTATTTGGTTGCACGGGTGTAATTACAAGGTTATATTAAACTTTAAAAATAAAATTTAATTATTTAGAATTAAAAATTTATATTAGACAAATATAGGTATTTATAAATAATATTAAATTAATTATTTAAGATATATATTATCTTTCAAAAATATATTAATTACTAAATATATATTCTTAACTAATAATATAAAAAATCAATTTATATTTTTAGAATTAGTATATTTTAATTAAATTAATTATAAAAACTAAAAGTATAAGTTTTATGCGAACATCATAAAATTTGTTTTTGACAAAAAATATTAAATATAATATCATAGTAAATTATTTAACATATTTGATTAAAAAAGAAATTATCTAGCTAATCTAACTAAAAGAAAGTAAATGGTTTGTAATGTGAAATATCAAGTCAATATTACAAAAACAAATGAAACTAAAAATATATAACATAAGTTTTAAATTCAAAATAAAAAAATTAACATAATACTCTTACGTCAAATTTCAATATAACATACATCAATATGATTTAAAAAAAATAATACATATATTTATAACTTTATCCAACAATGAATTTAACTTTAATTTAAAAATTAGACTGCTAATAAAATCATGCTAGTGAAAAAAATAAAACATAGAATAAATAAATAAAAAGAGATAATGTCAAAAATTGTATGGAATCACATGACATATAAAGATTGAGAATAAGAAAGAAATAAAAAAATAAATATTGTAAAATAAAATATAGTTTTAGAAAAAACTAGAATAATAAAAATAAATTTTTTTTAAAATAATCAAAATAAAAAATAAATTAAAATAAAAATATAAAAATAAAAATAAAAGAAAGAAATTAAAAAGTAACAAGCATGTAATTACACCAGTAATTACCTGCAATCACTGTCTCCCCCTCTGAATTGGAAAGTGTAATTATACCCAATTATCTAATGACCAAGTAATTGTCTGTCCAACCAAACATGTCAGACAGTGTAATTACACCCAATTCCACCAAATCCAATTACCAGGGTGTCCTTCCAAACAGGCTCTTATATACTCCGTGCAAATGTGTGAAAGTTTATACTATGAAATGACATTCGGCGGTCAAGGCTGACCATCGCCGAGCACTCCGGTGATGCGTTGAATGTGCACTTAACCACTTTTTTATGCATCTTTATAAGATTCTTCCACTGCAACATTAGGCGATAACTTTTGCTCTGCCTATCCAATTCGGTGATGCGCCAAAATATTCTTCATATGTATCGCTTTTCTCTTAGTGTTTTGGGGATATGGATGCTGCAACTTTAGGCTATCATTTGTGCATTTCGGTGGATCGCCGAGTAAGCATTGTGACATCGAATTTGACTGCCTTCCTAACTTGACCTAGAACCTTGGTTGCTGCATAGATAGGCGATCCATAAGCGTTTGGCAGATCGCCGAGAATGTTGGTGACATTATTTTTTACCGCCTTTCTACACTTTTGTTCACTTTTCAAGATTTCACCAAGTCTTGTACATTTGTGTACTTTTAACTTCATTTCCTGCTATAACATATGCATATTTGTTAGAAGTTGGAATTAATAGCACAATAAGGGCAATGTTTCCTTGCAATCTATCCCCAAAATGAATCCAAACCATGGACTCATCAACACCCCTAACTTAAGCCTTTACGTGCCCTCAAACAAATCAAACATCAATCTATCCAAATCAGAGCTTGTAAACAGGGCCACAAGGAGCGACACAGACATCTTCACCTTTTTCATCCCTTCTCTAACTTTCACAAATCATTTACGTGATTTTGAAGCCTCGAGAGGTGACTAAGGAGTAATCAAAATATGAGTATGCTCATAATTGCTCATGTAGTTGCCAATCCCCACCCATAAACATCACTATTTGCCTTCACACCAAAAAAGATTCTGAACACTCAAGATTATGTTGTTGTTTTTTAAAGGATCTCTTCAACTCTCACACTCCCAAATAAGAAATAACATGTAGGCTTCAGCCAATAGGCTTGCCCTTATTCTTAGTCGGAGTTCACTTGACTTTCTTCTAGACTAGGATCCCAAAGGACTTTGCTAGGACTATAATATAGTAGGTAGGATGGCATATGGTCAATAGCGTATCATCTCTCGTTAAACTCTACATATTCTTTTCAGGCAGAAAGGTTCTTTTGGTTTCCTTTTAATTCATCTTATTTTTGACATCTCTTTTGCTTTTGATTCATTATCCTAAGTGTCTCCCTTGTGCATTTTTTTTCACAACAAGATTTTTCTCTCTCTTTTTTGGAGGGTCCTCTATTTTCAAACTTTTTTTTCTCACTTTTTCTTTTTATTCCTTTTTAAGACTCCTCGGTGTCTTTCTTTCATTCATGCCCCTCTTTTTTCGACTCTTTCATGGGAGATACTTCCTTCTTTCTACAAACACCCCCAACTTAGCCTTTGGCCACTTCTGTACTTTCAAGCCCAAGGAGGGGTGGTAAGAAAGAAAAAGGAATTATTTTTCACAAATATAAGTCAAGGTTACAAGGTTGCCAAGGAAGGAATCAAGGCTCAAAAGAGCTTCACTGAGGATTTATTTCACTGCCAAGGGATGTCACTATGGTCAAATTGAACTAATGGAATGAAAGAAGGCCTAAGGTCCTCTCCTAATTTGAAATTAACCAAGTTACTCCTCAAAATAAATTGGGCAAGTTCTAGATGATGCAATACAAGCATTTCAACAAGATAATTAATCCTACATTAGCAAAACGACTTTGCATTCAAACAATGACAACACACTTGCAATTTTTCGATCATCACTTATCCAAGCTTAATTGCTCACATAGTCAACTTAAGATTCCTCAAATCTATTTAGGGATTGATTTATTAAGAAAAGACTGATTAGTGATTAGATGGTCCTCGTCCATAGCACTATCTGAATCAAAGATATAGAACATTAGGGACACAATATTCATTTGTACGCTTGTCATCTATGTACGAGATTTTCCAAAACTTTGATTCAAGGACATCATTTGCGATCATTCATGCATTCAACAAGAAAAACAAAAGAAATGACAAAAAATAAACACTACTCTATTACAATACAAATTAAAATTTATTTACAACTCAAAAAGTTAAAAATTGTCTAACTATCCATCAATAGCATCAACATTAAAGTAAAGTATAATTGTCTCATCAAAAATAAAATCATAAATCATCCAGAAGACAGGGAATTCCTCAAGCTCATCCCCTCCTAACAAAATAAACATTTTCCTTAATATGCAAGGGACAACAAAGAGTAAGCCTAAGAGAAAGTAATGAGTATGAGAATCCCCCTGTCAAGTCACTCCTGTTGTGGTGGTGGTGGTGGAGCTGGAGAAGAAGAGGTCATGGGGGCATCAATGCCCACTTCCACCAGTATGCTCTCAAATCAATGTCAGGCCTAGCAGGCTTAGGCTCACTCACACTATATGTACCTATTGTGGACTGATCCAGAATAAATGTTGCTTTCATTACTTCCACAATCTTGTTATCCACCCATCTAGCTCCTCCTGGTCCTCTTGGCTCTACTCCACTCCTAATGTCTCCTTATCAGTCTCTAGGATGCTCACCTCCTGGTTACCTTCACCGTTATCACCTGAAACATCTAAAGTTACCCTATTATCTAGGGTGGTAGCCACATCCACCTTAAGTGGTGGATCTTCCAGCCCATCAAAAAATGTGCTCAAATCAATGGACTAGACAAATGTCACCTCCTTCTTCAACTCATCAAGATTGCCTTTCAAAGTTGATGTGTCTGCACTACCACCACCTACATTCTCAAACTTCATGACTGTATCCTTTAGGTTGGCCAACTCTTTCATGTGGTTGTCAATCAAAGCCTCGAGCCTATCCATCCTTAGCTTATAAACCTCTAGTAGCTTACATTATTTTGCCTCTACCTCAACATATGGCTTCAAAGCCTTGGGTATGGCTGCCTCAACTAACTTGGACATTAATGTGTGATGGTCACGCTCCAATAAGAAAGCAATTGCTATCAGTAATTAACCTAATCGAGGTTAGGGTCGAATCCACAGGGAATATAGGGCTTTGACTATAAGACTTCATAACTAATCATTTCTAGTATTTATGACTACAATCTCTAAATAGGGTTTTTTTGTGATTCAATAACAAAATAAAATAAACACTAATTAAAATTCAAGGAAACACTCAATTTTGGGGACAACTTGGGAATTGTGTTTCTCATGGTTCGTCGACTTGATTACCCTAGATACATAACTATAATTGGTGAGTCACATGCAGGACGGTAAAGGTGAAGGTCAAATTTCACCATGACGCTTGGTCGGCCACCATAGCGTGCCAACTAACCATTACCAATAGTCCCAATCAACCTCCTTTTGGTCAGGTTTGTTGATTAGGCAGGAACACATCTATCGAATTATGTCATCTATTTCCCTTTTCCTATTCGTCACTACCTTGGTCAAGATCGTAATAGTAGGTGGGGTTTATTTTTCGCCACCAAAAAACAACAATAAAAGTGAAGGGAAATAGATAATACATGCAAATGCCCAATCATAAAAATGCAAGAAAACTAGGTTATTTCAAGTCAACTACCCATGGTTACCATAACCCCAGGTTGTGGTGCTTAGCTACTCATGGCTAAAGCAAAACACACAAGAATGCATATAAAAGACATAGTTGAGAGTTTCACCAATAACAATGAAGGAGATAGGCACCACAAGTGGCAAACTCACCAACTTGATTGATCAACAATGAGTACAAGGCAAGATTTGCAATCCCCAAAATGGGTTTTCTAAGAGAAAACAATAATCTACCCTAAAACCTAAGAAAAGCTTCAAAATGTAATTGTAAAATGTCTACTGGTCGAACTCCTTTCAAAAACCTAACTTAAGCTATATATAGTATTTACAAATTGTAAAATTAACACAAAAACACATCAAAACACTAAAAGGTCTCTTTAAGAACTCACAAAATCCTTGTTTCAGGCACCAAATGTGTTGTATTTTGATAGCACATCAACACCTTCAACTTAGAATTGTTGCTTGTCCTCAAGTGACGACTCAATCTACATAGACAAAGAGAAATATATAGTAACTATGCTAATGGCATATATATCAACTCTTCTGATTCAGGTATCCAACTACCATTTTCAGAATAGGATTATGGAATTATTTAGCAAACAGGAACATAATGAGATACCTAGCAATCCAACTATGATAAGCTAAGGAGCAACAATTGTCCACAATCACTGGTATAGTCATATGCTACTCAAGTAATGCAAATGCCCTCACTAGAAAGAAGCCCTTTATAATAACTCAAAAGCATTTTAGAATTCAGGGACTGAGGAAGCATTATCACTCTCACAATTGAAATTCACTGCATACTGACTAACTCCATAGGCTTGCCTCTATGCTCATCTTCTGGCTTGGTTATAAAGTGGAGGTGGATAACTTTTGGACTTATAGGCTTGTAACATCAGCTCAGGGTGCTTTGGTGAGATATTTTGGGCAAATAGTGACTAAAGTTATCCTTGAACCATGTTTACCAACACTTTGTGCTTTCATAATCCACGCCTTTTAAACCAATCTACCCTTATTCTCCTATTCTGAACTTTTCTCAAGTGCTTTCTTTCTCTTTTTAAGCTAAGCCTTGATTTCAAACTCATTTTTGCTACTTTTCCTCAACTCAAGGCACTTTTCTTTTCTTTTTCTTCACTCAATTCATGCTTTTTTATTTATTTTTTGATTTTTCATCTAACCACCTTATTATTATTACTTTGCCACAATAAGGGTCATCCTCAACTTAGGCTTTTAGCATCAGGTGAAGTACACAATATCTATGCCTCAAACCAGGGCCACTAACTGCAACCACCCTCAACTTAGGCATTTGGCCTCAATCAAGGTTCACATGTTCAAGGATAGACCAGGGCCAATATCAAGGCATTTCATCAAACAAGGTTAAGCTAGCAAGGGATCAAGAAAGAATGAGTACATGATAAGCTCAAAAGTTTGGAACAAGGGATTTACTCACTCATTTGGTAGGTCATTTAGGGTAAAAGTGGTTTCACTCAAGGAACAAAGACCTAAGGTCCCTTCCATATCCACCACATCACCAAACCAACATTAGAGTAACAAGGCAAGTTCTAGGTCCATAAGATGCATGAATGCAGCAAAATAAGCTCACAACACACATGGCAATTACATCCACAATCAAGTATAGACTTATAAATTATGTTTTCAATCTCAGCTTACCTTCACAATATCAGAACAAACATTTCCATATACTCAAAAATGTATGAATATATCAATAATCACAACCTCAAAAATTTTGAGGGTACCCAATTTTGCATCAAAAGTTTAAAGACAATGTAAGAACTATATATATGTTAAACAAAAATATTACTATGCATTTACAAATTATCTATACTTCCTAAAACATGCCGGTTTAATAGAAAATTAAGTATCTACAAGGAATAAAAAACACAACAAGGAAACCTTGGGATCAAAAATAGGAGAAGTTATGGACTTAAGGCTACTCAGACTTCACCTTAATCCATAACTTCTACCACCCCACCAAAATAGGATACTTTGTCCTCAAAGTAATAACACAAAGAAAAGGTGCAAGGGGCATACCTTGGGTTGCCTTCCAGGAAGCATCTGATTTATTGTCGCGACAGATAAGAAGCTTTTGTGTTCATACCTCTTCAAGGTCCTAATCTTCCACTGTTTTGATCTCTTCCATGTCACCCATATATCTTTTTACTCTTTGTCCATTGACTTTGAAAGTTTTACCATCCCTATTCTCTAATTTGATAGTGCCATGACTAAAAATATGCATAAATCTGAAAGGCCCCATCCACTTAGATTTGAGTTTTTCAGGAAACCACCTCAACCTAGAGTTGTAAAGCAATACCCTATCTCCTGGAACAAATAGGCAATCTTCAATTTTGCAATCATGCTGAACCTTCATTCGTTGTTTGTACAAAGCGGAGGTCTCATATGCTCGTAGTCTAAACTCATCAAGCTCATTCACCTGCATTAACCTAGAGGTTACAGCTTCTTGCCAATCTAGATTTAGTTTCTTCAATGCCCACAATGCTTTGTGTTCAAGTTCAATTAGCAAGTGACAGGGCTTTCCAAACACAAGTTGATATGGAGAGATTTTGATGGGAGTTTTGAAGGCAGTCTGGTAGGCCCATAAAGCATCATCCAACTTCCTTGACCAATCAGTACGATTCACATTTATTGTTTTGGATAGGATTTGCTTTATTTCCCTATTTGATACTTCCACTTGCCCACTAGTTTGGGGATGATACGGGGTTACCACACGGTGCTTTACACCATATCTTTCAAGGAGAGCTTTGAATAGTCGGTTGCAAAAATGAGAACCTCCATCAATGATAATTGCCTGAGGCGTACCAAACCTGGAAAAAATATTTTTTCGAAGAAATCCCATAACACTCTTACCCTCATTGTTTGGTAGGGCTATGGCCTCCACCCACTTGGAGACATAATCTACTGCAACTAGAATATACTTGTTACCGTGAGAGCTAACAAAAGGTCCCATAAAATCAATGCCCTAAATATCGAATAGTTCTTTGACCAAAATAGGATTTAAAGGAAGTTTGTGCCTTCGCAAAACTCTGCCCTCTCTCTGACATCTATAACACAACTTTAAAATATCATGGGCATCTTAATCTATAGATAGCCAATAGCAGCCACACTATAACACCTTGTAATCAGTTCGAGCTCCACTGTGATAGCCACCCACCAGTGAAGAGTGATATGCTTCAAGAATGCTCATCATCTCTGCTTCTGGAACACATCTACGGATGATCCTATCAGTACAAATGCGAAACAAATATGGCTCATCCCAGAAGAACTTCTTTACATCATGCATAAACTTGCAATATTGATGGGTGTTCAAATCAGAGGGCACTATATCACTCATCAAATAATTGCCATAATCTGCAAACCAAGATATAAGATCATGTGATACTGCCAGAACTATTTCATCGGGAAATGAGTCATTTATGTCCAGCCCATCATTAAATTTTACCATGCCTCATCTTACAATCTAGAAAGGTGATCAATAACCTGGTTGTCTGACCCTTTTCTATCAATCACGTCAAAATTAAATTCCTACAAGAGAAGTACCCATCTGATCAATCTACACTTTGCATCCTTCTTTGCCATCAGATATTTGAGCACCGTATAGTCGGTATGTACAATCACTTTAGCTCCTAACAAGTATGAATAGAATTTTTCAAATGCAAACACCAATACGAGCAATTCTTGTTTGGTCACGGTGTAATTCTTATAAGCCACATTCAGTGCTTTGCTGGCATAATAGATCGGATGTAAAACTCTCTCTCTGCATTGTCCCAACACCACACCAAGTGCAACCCCACTTGCATCACACATTAGCTCAAACGGTTGTGACCAATCTGGAGCTACAATAATGGGGGTTATTGTGAGCCTTCTTTTTAATTCTTCGAAGGCATGTATGCATGCATCATCAAATATAAATTTCATATATTTTTCTAGCAACTTACACAAGGGTTGTGAGATCTTGGAGAAATCCTTTATAAAATGGCAGTAGAATTCGGCATGGCCTAGAAAACTTCTGATACCTTTTACTGAAATTGGTGGCGCTAATTTTTCAATCACCTCAATTTTTTCTTTATCCACCTCAATTCCTTTGGTCGAAATTTTGTGTCCAACTACGATGCCCTCTTTGATCATAAAATGACATTTCTCCCAGTTTAGCACCAAGTGGCTCTCGACATATCTTTGCAACATATCATGCAAATGTAAAAGGTATTTTCCAAAAGACTGGCTAATGACACTGAAGTCGTCCATAAACACCTCAATAGTATATTCGACCATGTCCGAAAAGATAAACATCATGTATCTCTGAAATATGGCAGGAGTGTTGCAAAGTCCAAAGGGCATTCTCTTAAATGTAAAGGTACCATAGGGGCATGTGAACGTTGTCTTCTCTTGATCCTCAGGCGCAATAACAATTTGATTGTACCCAGAATACCTATCAAGGAAACAATACCATCCCTTTTCTACCAGTTTATCAAGCATCTGATCCATGAAGGGGATAGGAAAATGATCATTCTCAGTAGAAGCATTTAATTTCCTATAATCCATGCACACTCTCCATCCAATGACTAGTCTCATAGGGATCAACTCGTTCTTTGCATTAGACACCACTATGATGCCTCCTTTCTTTGGAACACACTGCACTGGGCTCACCCACTCACTGTCAGCAATCGGGTAGATTACTTTGACATCTAACCACTTGATAATTTCTTTCCTCACAACCTCTTGCATTGGGGGTTCAACCGCCTTTGATGCTTAATACTTGGTTTGTAATCTTTGACTAGCTAAATTTTATAAGTGCATATTCCCGGGGGTATGGCAATGATATTTGCAATTATCCACCCAATAGCTCTCTTGTACTGCTTGAGAACTGAGACTAGAGCTTTTGTTTGAGCTTCACTTAAATTTGTTGTAATGATGACAGGTAATATATTATGCTCTCCCAAGTTAGCATATTTCAGATGCAATGGTAATGCCATTAACTCTAATTTTGGTGGAACTTCTACAGAGGGCTTTGTAGATGGCGTCTCCCTATTGCATAAATCCAAATCCAACCTTGCTTGTCGTCTTAGCCCAAATAATACCCCCAGAGAATTTATTGTTTCCTCATAATCAGGAATGTTGTCACCATCATAGTTCATCAACATGACTGCCAAAGGATCAACCCCAAGCCTCAATCTTATTGGGATTTCGGCTTCATCATCCTCATCCATTGAAATCATTGAGATGACTTGGAACTCAGAACTCTTCCCATCCTGCTGGCCCACTCGAAACACCACTGCTTCTTCACCAAACTTGAAAGTGAGAAGATTCCTCTCTATGTCTACTAATGCTTGACGTATGGCTAAAAAAGGTCTTCCCAAAATGATTGGAACTGCAAAATAAACCTCACAGTCAAGTATAACAAAATCTGTAGGAAATATAAATTTATCTACCTTTACCAACACATCATACAAGATCCCTACAGGCTTCTTGACTATTCTGTCTGCCATCAACAACTGCATCTTTGTAGGGATAAGGCTCTCCAAATCGAGCTCTTTGAATATAGAAAGAGGCATTAAGTTAATGCTAGCCCCCAAATCAAACAGTGCTTTAGCAAATGCTAGTTCTCCTACAGTGCATGGTAAGATGAATGCACCCGGGTCTTTGTGCTTTTGCACTAATGACTTTGTAGTGATACAGCTACAATATTGGACATTTTTGGAGAGGTCTTGGCTCACTTTTAACTTCTTTTTTACTAGGTCTTTCATCTATTTGGCATGTCCCGGCATCCTCTCAAGGGCCTCAACTAAAGGAAGGTCCACTCACAATTTTTTTAGCACCGCCAAAAACTGTTCAAACTTACTTTTCTCCTTTCTTTTTCCAAGCCTTTGAGGGAAAGAAGGAGGAGACCTCAAAAAAGTTTTATACTTCTTGGATCGCTCTTCCGTGTTGCACACTTTGGTTCCTTCATTTATTTTATTCTTTTGGTTCCCATTTTCCACCTTTGCCATAGGGGAATCTATTATGCTTTTTCCACTTTTAGTCATCACCATCATGCAATGCCCTTTGTTCTTAGGATTTTGAACCGTGTTGCTAGGTAAGGTGCCCTTTTGGCGTTGGTTCAACTGTGAAGACACTTGCCAGAATTATTGTTCGAGTTGCTTGATTGCCAAAAAATAAGACTTAATTTTTTGATTTATGCTTGAAATATCTGTCTTCATCCCTTTCAAAGTCTCATCACGGTGATCCACCTTTTTCAATAATTTATCAAACATTTCTTCAATCCTTGAAGTACTCAACCCGGAGCCACGATTATGTGGTGGAACATAGGGCCCATTCCTGTAGCCTTCTCTTCTTCCCTATTCTGCGTCTGGCACTCTTTATCTCTTATAGTATCTACCCCTATTATCTTTGTAAGCTCCATCTTGATTAAATCTTCAACCTTGATTCCTGAAACTTTGCCTCCAATAGTCTGAGTTGGACCCTTGGGGGTTATTCCGGAAACCTGCCGCTTGGTTGTTCACATAACAGGCATCCTCATCAAAGAATTGATTGTCATATACAGGAGTAATTAGGGGTTAGTGAGCTATTGCCTTCACACTAGTTTGGTTTTGCTTCAAAACCAAATCCATGCTCGTACGGAGTTGAGCAAGTTGCTCTGGAAAATGATCATTCTCAGTAGAAGCATTTAATTTCCTATAATCCATGCACACTCTCCATCCAATGACTAGTCTCATAGGGATCAACTCGTTGCCTTCTTACTATTTATAGTAGTCGCACAAGAACTCTTTCTATTACTATGCTCACTCTGAGCCTATGCTCTATTGGTCTTCGCCACTTGTTTCATTCTTTCGGCCACTAGCTCAAATGGTTGATCAAGAAAAACACTGCCCATGATCGTGTTAGCGCAAGCTTTGCTATTATCGTCAAGTGGTCTATAGAAGATCTCGACCAAAGCATCATTAACAATTTTGTTATCAGGGACTATCCTCAAGTATTTAGTAAATCTATCCCATGTAGTGCTAAGAGAGTCTCTAGGCAATTGCTCGAAGTTGTTAATTTGGTCCTTAAGCTTCATCTTCTTCGACCTTGGGAAATATCTTTCTAGAAACACCTTCTGCAGCTTAGCCCAACTCGTAATGGTACCCGAAGGAAGCTCAGACAAACATACAGCTACATTGCCAGTCAATGACAATGGAAACACCCTCAATCCAACAACATCGATAGAAATATTTTGTGTCCCTATGACACTTTTGCAAAGATGACATTTAAGAGATGATGGTAGGGATCCTCGGACGGTAGCCCTATGAATAAGCCACAATTTTGGAGCTTTTGGAGAAACTTTTGCACACAAAAATGACATTTTGGAGATGACGGTGGGGATCCTCTGACGGTAGCCCTGTGAATAAGCCATAGTTTTGGAGCATTTGGAGTAATTCACTTGAGACCATGAACTTAGCATCTGTCGGTAGAGGTGGCAGTACTATAGAGCCCGTCACATCCATTGCCATAGGGTTAATTTTGGAGAATCTGGAGCAATCCACTTGATATTGGGAACTTAGCATCTGTCGATAGAGAAGGCAGTACTATAGAACCAGTAACATCCATCGCCATAGGGTTTAATCGGTACTGATTCCAGCCATAAGGATTTGCATTAAAATCTCTAAGTTGTGGCCATTTATCGCTTGGTGGTAGATTCTCCTCTCTTCTTACGTCTTCCTCATTCATATCAATTTCCTTCTCAACTGTAACATCCTCATTCACTTGAGCCATTCTTCGGAACAGTCAATTGATCTCCCAATTAATCAGAGCTAAAGGTTCACCTTGACTCCTTGTGTTGGCATGCAACCTAGCACAACCTATAAGTAAACTCAACACAAAAACAAAAAGAAAAGTAAAATACACAAGATTCTAAAAATCAACACTAGAACTAATTAATAGTGAATTCAAGTTAAAACCTAGTCGTATTCCCCAGCAACGGTGCCATAATTTTTTATGTGTGATGGTCACGCTCTAATAAGAAAGCGATCACTATCAGTAATTAACTTAATCGAGGTTGGGGTCAAATCCACAGGGAATACAGGGCTTTGACTACAAGACTTCACTACTATTCATTTCTAGTATTTATGACTACAATCTCTAAATTAGAGGTTTCTTGTGATTCAAAAATAAAATAAAATAAACACTAATTAAAATGCAAGGAAACACTCAATTTTGGGGACAACTTGGGAATTATATTTCCCATGGTTCATCGACTTGATTCCCCTAGATACATAACTATAATTGGTCAGTCGCATGTAGGATATATTTCCCATGGTTCATCGACTTGATTACCCTAGATACATAACTATAATTGGTCAGTCGCATGTAGGATAGTAACTTAGGTTCTTCAGCCTTCTTGTGAAGGTGAAGGTCGAATTTCACCATGGCACTTGGTCGGCCACCATGGCACTTGGTCGACCACCATGGCATGCCAACTAACTGTTACCAATAGTCCCAGTCAACCTCTCTTTGGTCATGTTTGGTCGATTAGACGGAAACACATCAACCAAATTCTATCATCTACTTCCCTTTTCCTATTAGTCACTACCTTGATTGGGATCGTGATAGTAGGCAGGATTCAGTGTTGGCCACCACCAAACAATAATAAAAGTGAAGGTAAACAGATAATACATGCAAAACCTTAATCATAGAAATGCAAAAAAACTAGGTTATTTCAAGTCAACTACCCATAGTTCCCACAACCCTAAGTTGTGGGTGCTTAGCTACTCATGGCTAAAGAAAAACACATAATAATGTATATAATAGACATACAAGTCAACTACCCATGATTCCTACAATCCCAAGTTGTGGGTGTTTATCTACTCATAGCTAAAGCAAAACACACAATAATGTATATAATAGACATAGTTGAGAGTTTCACCAATAACAATGAAGGAGATAGGCACCATAAGTTGCAAACTCACCAGCTTGATTGATCAAAAATGAGTACAAGGCAAGATTTACAATCCCCAAAATGGATTTTCCAAGAGAGAACAATAATCTATCCTAAAAACCTAAGAAAAACCTCAAAATGTAATTGTAAAATGTCTATTGGTCGAACTTCTTTCAAAAACCTAACTTAAGTTATATATAGTATTTACAAAATAACCCTAGAATTTACACAGAAAAGATAGTTAGCAGCTGATAAGTCTCGCAATTATAACTTGTAGGATGACCTACGAGTCATAGTTGGGGTCTCGTATCATGTTCTTGGCATCTTAGACCGAACTAGTAGTTGAGCAAGTTGCTCTATAATCTCTTCATTCACTTTTGCCTTCTTACTATTTATAGTAGTCGCACAAGAACTCTTTCTATTACTATGCTCACTCTGAGCCTATGCTCTATTGGTCTTCGCCTGTTTGTCTCGTAGTCTTGGTCTTCAATTTTTTATCTAACAGTTTGGCTCTCTGATTCTTGTTATGGGTCCACCTATATGAGTCATAGTGTGTATTATGACTCGTAGGCTGGGCTCATAGGGGTGACCTTTACTTGGAAAATTTCTAATTTTTGGTCTCTGATTCTTGTTACGACACAATCTATGACTCATAGCGTGAGCTATGACTCATAGATAGGCTCGTATAGTCTATGCTTCAGCAAAATCAGCAACTTTTCTTCAAAATCATGTCAACTTAACTTTTCTGCAAAATTAACACAAAAACACATCAAAACACTAAAAAGTCACTTTAAGAGCTCACAAAATTCCTAGTTTCAGAAACCAAATGTGTTGTATTTTGACAGCGTATTAGGCATAGATGACTCAACTCTTGTGGCCAAATCACGAAAGTAGTGTCTCTAGTATGTGGGAGTTGGTCATCTGTGGCCTCTTTCTCTATAGATGGAATAAGAGTAGAAGATAAGTATATAGTCGGAGAGGAATTAGATATACCTGCCTCGGTGCCCAGCTCTGCAGCACCGGACTCAAGGGCCTCAACATCAATCACTGGCGTTGTGTCAGTCGGCTTTTTCCTAGCCCTATCCTCCTCATCCCTCAGGTACTCAGCCTCAATTCACCGGATATTAACTCACTTCACCCTTGCTTCAAGTTTTGTATTTTGTTTATTTACATTGAGGATAATGTTTCTTTTGTGGGGGGTGGGGGTGAGTTGGTTACTTTTGAGTCATGTTGTTGTGTTACCTTTAAAGTTGGTAGTTGGTAGTTCTGATGGTTGAGTAAATAAAAATTTTATTTTGGGTTGTAATAGACTAGTGTTTATATTTGTTATTTCTTTATTTTTCTTGTTGAATGAATGAAAGATTGAATATTATTGGCAAATCCTGTGCATAGATGAAAAGTGTATAAATATGATGTCGTGTCTCTAGTCCTTAGCAATCCAAGCAATGATAATCCATATCTTTGATTCAGATAGTGCCATAGACAAGGAGTATGTACTCACTAATTAGTCCCTTCTTGATAAATCAGTTCCCAAATGGATTTGAGGAATCTTGAGTTGATATGTGAGCAATCGAGCTTGGATATATGA